>JAODAH020010865.1:0-108040 GCA_027574865.2 Coproporus ventriculus | reverse complement strand
TGGGGATCTGACGATTCTGAAGCAAGCGGGGATATTGAATCGATTAAAGAAGATCAAACTTCTATTGAAAATCATGTGGTAAGTTTTCAATAATTAAAATAGTTTTTTTTATATGCCATGGCATTAAAATGGCGTTTTTTATGGAGTTTATTCTCGGAGGCGAAGGCTGAGAAGAATAGAATTTTAAGACATTTAAAAATCCTGAGATTAGATTTAATTGGAGTCATGCAACCAATAATACAGGTAGACTCCTAAGTAGTTGGCATATATTTTTTGTTATAAAAATGTTAAATTATTAATTTAAAATATAAAATTTGTATAGAACTTTGAATAAATATTGTGCACTTGTCTCCTCTTCTTCAAACGCAAAAATCTGATAAACCATATTTATTTTTTTAATGTTTTTATACATTGCAGTTATGCATATACAAAAGAATCCGTAAAATGCGATTTTGGGTCATTTTATGGACTCATTTTCTTATTTTACAGACTCTTTCAGAAAAATTCATTTATTAATAACAATAAAATATTTTAAAACTACTAAATGGAAAGAGTTGATATTTATAGAGAATTGAAGAATATGCCCAAAAATTAGAAAAGAGATACATCCAACCAATCCAATGTGATGATGACTATTCAGAACATTTAAAGATTATACTTTACATACTCATAGTATTTAAGAAACAATGCAGCAGTACATTAACAAATACATTAACTTTATTAAGCAAATTACAAAATTCCGACTATTTCCTGAAAACTAGTAATATGCAAATTGCATTTTGTACAGCAAATTACACATACAACGACATTTTCTAGTTCAAGAATGAAAATATAGCAATAGGACGACTTAATCCACTGCTCGTGCAGTCATTAAACGCTCCTTCCGAGTGTGAATAATACTGTTATCGTTTTGCCGATTAACTTCCATTTTATTTCCATAATTATATACACTTTCTTTATTACGAACGCGCGTGTACAAATGTGCGCGTACACACATCTCTTCCTCTTTCCTGATGCGGCCCACACTGCACCGATAAGAAACGAACGAGCGCAACTGTGCGGCCGGTGCTAATTGCCCGACTAACGAATTCATGGTAGTCTGTTTGCTTTGCGTAATAGTCGGAATGAATAATTTAATTTTGCATTAGCGGATGTTGAATATATAAATTACATAAATTTTCTTTAATGTTGAACGAAACACATTAAACATTTGGATTACAAAAGAGATTACCTAATTATTTTTAGTCAAAACTTTAATTATATTAATAAAGCTTGTTTACAAATGTATTAAAGTTCAATAGGAGGAAACAGTAGAAAGATTTAGGATAAGGTTTCAAAAATTTCTGCAAGCATTTGATATTTTCTTAATGTGTAACGTTATATTGAGGTGGAACATTTGAAAAAAGAAGAGTTAAGGGGTATTAAATTTTTTGAAATATAATATTATAAATGTGAGGAAAATTGGTTAAGTACATGGACGACGGAGCAAGAAATAAAAGAAATCTAAAAGTAAATAACTATTTGGACCACCTTATAAAGAAATAATATTAGTCTTGATTATGTCATGGAAAAATTAGTTGATTTTGTTAATCTCAAAATTTTATCAATCCATGTAAAATGTCCTAATATTTAGATTTCAGCTTTAGGTCCCATTTGTGACAACTTTTTATTGGCAATATTTATAGAAATCTCTAAAAAAAATTTATCTTTTAAAATTATACACCTAGAAGCATTAGCTAACAATAAATCCTTTACATTTTAAAACCGTTCTAGAAAAAATTAATGCAAAAATTAATTTTGCATGTTTGAACTTTTGAATATTATACAAAAAGCCTTATCCTAACTTTAATCATTTTAAATATCACTTTCTAATAGCGTCAATTAAATATTTTAAAACGCATATAAAAATAATTCAAGATCGGTAAAATATAAATACCATTCAATCATTTTATAAGATAAGGAAGTCAAACTGCTCATTACACTCAATAAAACCATCACTAGGTAATTTATCTATTACCAAAAAAAAATATTTTAAATCGCTGTTTTCCGCATTTACTTTAAATTATCTTAATTACTTTTGAAACGAGATTTTCCGTGAACGTTTCATGGGCGTGTTAATTTTAACTGCGTGCATAATGAGCCAAAAATTTGATATATCACCTTCTGACACATTATGTAATACTTCTAATGATCCATGTGTAGCACATCGAAAAAGAAAGTGGTTGGGTATATAAATATAGCCATATTTATCTTTTTATAAAGGAATCAAAATTAATTACCTAACAGAATATTACTCTTGAGATAATTTACTATATTAGTACCTAAGCATTATGCAAAAGTTTAAGAAGGTGATTTTAATAAATAATGAATCAAATCAGGACACTTTTTAATTTTCACTTTTATGTAATTCTTAAGAAAATGCCATAACTAGGGATAAATGAATTAAACCGAACAAATTCTAAAGCTATATTTGCAAATTATAAAATTATCTCTTCCTAAACTAAAATAAAAATGTCGAAACCACCATAAAACTCAGAAATACAAATATATAATAATGCTAGGAAAATATTACAGTTTTTAAATACAGATACAAAAAAAAACGATTCAAAATGTGTTAATATATAAAATAGTTATACTCCTGTTATAAAATTAAAATTACAGTTTTGTCCTTCAAACAAATTCAAGACCTCGATATTTACATTACATATATTATCGAAATTACAGCAAAAAATATCTGACTTGCCTAAATTATTGCAATTTACATTACAAGTTTTTTTTTTAATTTATTGATCTCCAAATAATCGTATCATTATCTAGTCAACGACATAAAATAATCACAGTTTTATACTACATCAATCAAAATTAATTTCTAGTAACTTCCTGCAATTCAACACAGCATCACAATCAATAAATTGATTTATTACATGAAATATTGCAAATTAATTGTGTCTAGTTAAATTTCCACCTAATTAAAATAATTGTACGATTACAAATTCAGTTTGTTTGCAAGATTTATGCAAATACGCATAACAATAATATAAATTAAGTGTAACCTCCGCAAATTGCGGATGTATTTAATTTTATTTTGTTTTGCAAAAAGACAAATTGTTTATGTACGATTATGGTAATTGAATTATTTTATTGCAGCCGGTACAATAAATTTAATTAAAAAATCTTGACATTTTCAAATACAATGTTTCTGCGTTTTATGAAGGTTCTGAAAATGAAATAAAATCAATTGCATGCGATCGGAATGTTTATGATTTTGTTTGTGACATTTAAGAAAAAAAGTGAGTAAATAAAATTTTCTCTAATCCGTCGATTAATTGGAAAGTCTTGTTATGGGTATATCTTTTTTAATATTATTAAATCAATGTGAATATTTTGCTTCCTTTCATTTCGATTTGACGGATTTCTAAGTCTAATTGAGAATTTTATAATGATAATGAAATTAAATTTTTACGGCTGTTATTACAATTTTATTGATCATAAAAATACTACGAAAAGAGAAAAAAAGTAAAAATATTTCTTCTCGGTTATATTTTGATCAACGGTTTAAGCTTAAATCACTTTGTTGAATAATACACACATTATAAATTATGCTTGGTTGTGACTGTGATGTTCATTTTTTGATCATCTTTCTCCAGTTTTCAATTTTTATAATATGCAACTTTTTCCCAAAGTTGTGAGTCTTCGAATTTTTTTTTGCTTCTTGATTTCTCAATATAAATTTTTGCATTTTTTATTTTTTTGTTATTAAATTCTTTTTCATTTTCCATTTTCTCATTTTTCAGAGTTTTCTACTTTTCATTTTTTGAAAATATCCATTTTTGAGTATTAATTTTTCCCAATTTTTGAACTACATTTAAATTTTTCTAATTTTCGAATTCTTTCATATTCCTATTTTTTTGAAGGTTTAGCATACAACAATACATGTACTATATATTTATATAAACATTTTTATTTCATATATGAGTAACAGATTAGAATTAGTCTATTTAAAAATTTACAAAATTGTAATGCAATGTTATATCAATTTTTTTATATACATATTATCTATTATACATTATATATTTTTCAATAATTTCGCCCTGGAATTTATAAAAATGGTGAATGCGCCTGGCCAAAAAGTTACCCTTGCCAAATATATTATGCTGATTATTACCAATTCTTAATATTAAAAAAATAATTATTTTATTTTCTTTTAATTTTAGTTCCTGAATACGAAGTAGTTCACATTACCCATCACAATGTTAGAAGACGGAGTATAGATAGGAACTATCAGAACAGTTTGGAGAGTAATAGTGCCAGTGGAAAATTTTCAACTGAGAAAATTTGGGGTGATAAAATAATACAAGTGGACCGGCCCCTAATGGCAAATATTAGGCTAAAGGCCTTCGGCAGACCCTTCAATTTGAGCCTTGTAAAAACTGAAGGACTGTTCAAAAAGAGTGGCCTGAAGATCTGGACCGTCGAACCAAACGCCACTTCACAACACGGTGTCGAGTACGTGGAGTTACCGGAAGTAAGTACATTTACAAATTTTTATTTCTTGATTTTTTTTTTTTTCTAATTAAAATTTAGTCAATTTGAAATCCTGATTCAAAAATATTAAAAAAAATTTAAAAGAAAAATTTTTATAAAATCTTTTGCTAAAAATTTTTAAATAGAAAATTAATACATATTCCAATATTAACTGATATACAAGGGAAACCAAAAAATGTAATTTCTTGGAAGTTTTAAAAATCATCTTACTGACGCATAAAATCTTTCCTTAAATTGTTTTAAAATGAGAACAGCCTTAGCATACTTTAAAATATATCAAATTTTATATTAAAATAATAAAACAACTTATTTACTATGTGTTATCACAAATTTATTTATTAATAATCGTAACTAGTTTCGTCCAATCGGCTTGGTCATCATCTGACGGTTAATATAAATACTTTCTTTATATTTTATTATACCAGGATTAATATTTCACAATATCTTATCTAGCTTTATGGTAATATCTTGCGTGTGTGTACCTCAATTTTTATTACACACCCTCCTCCAAAAGGAGTATATGTGTATCTACATATTGAATAAAGCTGTCAATCAAATGTTAATTGGAAACATTAAAAATTACTGCTGTCATTTCATTTAAATTTTTTGCAACCTACTTACATAAACGTAGAAATAAACAGAAATTAATTATAAAGCAGGAAACATAATATAATACGTATAGCTGATATTTATAGCAATGAGCAAATTAATTTTCTCTAAAAAAACAGCATCCAAACACATAAAACATCGTACGCTACATTCCAAAGAAAGTACATTTTAACTTCACCTATCTCTAAACTTAGAGGTCGGCAACCTATCCGTAAGTGAAATTGAAAATTCCTAACGCCAAGAAAATATGAAGCGATTAATATTCAAATGATTCAAATCGTCAACAAATTACTTCATACCAATCGTAATTATAATATTTCCTTGTAATTCAATTACATTTCATACTAAATAAATGTATAGCCATTAATGTTACTTGTTAAATTTAACAATAATAATAATAATTTATATTGTAAGTGAAAAAAGGTGTAACCAATAAGTTAATGGCTCTATTCCGATAAGATTAGATAGATTATAATCGCTCATAAATCTGTAACTTAAAACGATAAGTTACGAAATGTTTTGATCTATAGAAAACTAGCTATGGAAATTATTTTCAGTGAACCTCACCTTAAACAGTTATGAATTTATTTAATAAATCACTTTTTTCATAAAATACCACCACATGTTATATCATAACATTCAAGTGACCATAATTGTTTATCTCATTCAATCACTGATTTGATTTATCTCATTATACAGATATAGAAATATTATAAAATACTTCCTCGATTGATAATACTTTCGCTGTTTTTTTTTTTATTCTGTGCGGCAGTATGCAGAACAAGTTTTATTGATATGTGGGTGAACCGAAGGAGAAATTTTCTACAGAGATAAATGAATAATAGATTTGTTGTTAAATGGAGCGAATAGGTTTTTGATTATGCATTGTATGGTTGTTTGCTGCCGGGGTAAAATTGTTTGCCTATTTCGTTGGGCAATGCATGTTAATTAGATAAAAGTTTTGCGGGAATGATCGAATTTCTATTTCGCGTGTTCACAGTTGCAAAATTTCTTATTTAAGTAAGATCGCATGTTCCTACATTAAATTGATTTATGGATTACATCACACATAATTTTTCTAAAAAAAAATATATATTTTGCATTTTATTAAAAATTTCTACAATTTTTTTTTAATAACATCATTTTTATTGTTTATTTATATGTGGTTTAGTTTCTATCAACTACGTAATATGACAGCATTTTTAATATGGATTTAAGTACTTCAGGTCCATCACATCAAAAGCCATCATAGGCATGAGTCATAAAAAATGGACCGTTTTTAATTTATAGCTCTAATAAAAATAGAAGAGTATCTATGAAAAAGTTAAAATATTTAAAATGTAAAAAAACATAAACCTAAATTGTTCCTTTTTAAATTTTAAAAGAAAATTAAAATCATTTTATTAAAAAAATAAAAGAAATTTTCTATTTTGCAATAGAAAAGAACATACTGGCAAATATTTAAATACAAAATAGCTACCCACAATTTTTATGCGCAACATCAACATTTTGTAACTCTAACAAACGATTTTATTTGAATATAATAGTAACACGACAATTTGGCGCAATATAAATTCCATATGTCGCTCTAATTGTTTTTCTTCGACAATAGGCGTGCATCGAATTAGAAAAACTTCAATTTTGCAGCAGGAGTGTCGCGTGTCTAATGCGAAATATCATTGTTTTGCATATGCAAATATTAAAACTATAGATTATGCAATAATTGGGCTCCTAATTGTGTATTAAATTTCATTGTGAAATTGGTTGAAACAGAAATTCTTATTCCACCTTCCGCACTGCCCACACACAATTGCATAATACGAAGCATCATCACGGTGTCCCCCATCTATCAACGGTTAATCATCGAATGCGATATTTATTGTAATCTTCCTACTGATTTATGACATGGTCCATGACTGTTTTGTTGAAAAGATTCATTGTTTTAACCTTAAAACGATCACCCAAGGCATGAAACAAACCTGTGCTTTACGGAAAAATTATGAACAATGATTCTTTTTATGTGTATAAAAAGTTTAAGGTGAAGTGTTGAGTATTTGTGTAAAGTCCGTTGCGGACATTTAAATATTTTCAAGGGAACCTTGACCATGGTCATCGGATGAGAATTTGGGTCAAAACGAAAGGAGCTCGAGAGCTATATGGAAGTTCGATTTACGTTGTGCTCTTGCATTCATAATGTAAGATTGCTTAATCGCACAATTGTTTATACATATTGTTTTATACAGTCTGGTTTGCTTTATTACCTATTATGTCCATTAGACGTGTCGTATTTACACACTTTTTATGTAACTTATTATTAGATTTGTAATGCTTGATAGTTTCGCTTGCACTTCACTTTCTGAAATTGGCAAAACAACAATAAAATGAAATTGAAAAAATAATCAATCATTCAAGATTAAATTTTTTGTCAATTAGTTTTAAAAAAAAATATCTTATAGATAAATCCTTTAAAAATATATTTTTTCTTTGATAATTATTAATTTAACAAATTTTGTTCTTTCAATTCTTCATTTTCTGTTGATTTTAATTCCATTAAATAAATATCAGCAAACCATCGACCGTTTAAATAAATTAAGTCGTTTTAGACGCTTCAAGTCAAATTCCAATTTAACCTCCATTAATCTCTTTAATGTGTTACTGAATTAACCCATAACACGTTTTTTGCGGGCTTCAATTTCCGCATTATTGATATTTAATTAAAATAAACCAAAATCAATCAAAACCTCACGCGACCAATAATAACCGTATTACGTGCACGTTAGTAAATCAAAATGAATAAAAAAACCAGCCCAATAAATTCGAATAGCCTGGCACGTTCTCCAGCCATAACAACCACATAATTAATTGCATAAAACAACGCCTCTTCCAGGTAACTTAGGGTGTGTAAAATCGTGTCGACATTACATAAGTAGACTGAAATTAATTGACTCTACTAATTACTCTTAAAATGGGGGTTACACGCGAATTATCCGATTAGAAAGTGTTGGGATTTTTAAGGAAGTCTTGGAATTAAATGGAGGGAAATGAGATCGGTTTGCGATTATTAGAGATGTGCATCACCCACATTACATTCCACGGTTTATTAAAAATGTATTTTTATATTGCAAATATACAGAACTTATCTTATGTAATATCAGAGTACGTAAAAAAGAAATGAGAAAGCATAAAATCGATAATGAGATTGCATCAGTGGCGAAACGGTAACACCAAGATATGGTTTAATTTAAAAATCTACTATTGCATCCTTTTCAGATTAATTTCCGTTTGCTTCCAGTTGATTTAATTAATGGTTGTAGCACGTGCTCAGAAATTTATTTGTAGTCTGGTTGTTAATTTTCTAATTATCAGACAGGTTTCTTTCCGTGTTACGGGTCTAGTCGATCATGTTATTTCACGTTAAGCAACAGATTTTTATCTTATGTTTCATGATAAAAACTTGTCTTGTACCGGCATGATATTTTCATTTTAGATACCTATGCGTGGCGCCTAATATTTTAGTTCATTGTTTCTGTGAATTAGTGAACACAGTTTAGGATACCATACTCTAACCGTCTTACAGAGGGTGAAAACGCACAAATCAACAAATGGCTGCATTTCTGACCAATCACGATGTATATGTTTAATGTTCATGTGATTTCTAAAAAAATTTAAAAAATGCTTAATTATTTTCTAATTTAATATTTTGTCCAAGTTTTTATTTTTCATAAAAGTATTATTTTAATTATATATTCCATAAATGATTTGTGTTTTATAAAAACAATCCTTTACATTCCGGGATATAAAAATCCTCTTCCTTTACGAAAATGTCATTTAATTATTTATAATTTTTATTACATGCAAATACTAACCTATACATCATAATATTAATCAAGAATAAATTTCGTACATTTTTTCCACAAATTGTCTAAAAAACCATGCCCAACTCGTAAATAATTTTATTTTTTGTAGAAATATCCATGAAATAAATCATAAAACAAACAAAACAAAAAAATATTTATTGGATTGACTCCTGTTATGTTAATTACATACGTAATCATCCGCAAATATAAAAAAATTTATTAAGCGATAAAGTGTTGGGAAGATAAATTACTTTAAGGATTTTATCTCTTTGTAGAAGAGGAAAAAGTTAACGTGATCATGTTTCGTTTGTAATAGAGACTACTGTACGGTTTCCTGAATTTTGCAATAAAACACATTTAGGCGCAGATATTACAACATAAGAGTACTAATGTGAACACACATGATGACATCAATATGTTTTCTTAGCGGTCATTATTTTATACATAAAAGGAGATTCTTTGTTTTTTGTTCATTCAAAAAAGATATTAGATAACATATAAATGCCAAATGAAAATTTCAAAATTATGTGATTTACTATTTCTTAATAAATTTTGAAATAATTAGGGTTCATTTAAATTTTTAAACTTATTAATATCTAGTCATATACTAGAAAAGCATCGAGCTAATGTCCCATTTCCCATATTCACCTAAGTTATCACACCTAACAAATTTTAGTGTTTCCAATGTCAAACAGAAAATGCGTAGACAACGATTTTCATCAGCATCAAGCGGCCGAAGCCTTTAAAGGTCACGTTTCGTGAATGGGTTTGAACGCATGCAAAAGTGTATAAATAAAAATAAAGGCATATATTTTGAAAAGTAAATAGAATTTATAATTACTTCATTATTTTTCTTTCTCCATTTTCTTTCAATTTACTAAGCATATTGTTGAAACGTTAATTTAAATATTTTTTATTTCATGCATCGTCTTAGATGTCAATGTGTAATGATTTCAATTCAAGTATATCGTAATTATAATGATTAATGCGTTCTATTATTAATTGGAATGAGGATATTTTTAATCTATTATAATTAATTAGATGTAATTACACAATTATTCGCAATTTATTCAAGATGAAAATAGAAGATATCTTCAGTGATGAGTACGTGAAGGGAAATTTGTCGTTGTGCTTTCTAAAGTTTCTCAGTGGGAAAGATCAATATTATAACTGATGAGATTATTATTAAACTAAATAATTTTCACCTGTTCATTTATACCAGGAATATAAATACCTACAACAAAAAGATCAAAGAATTAATTATTAAAATATTTTAAATTCGATTTATATTAGGTTACTTTTCCAATCACCTGTTGATATCTTCATTTACACCGTAACTAATGATGCATTCAACTTATCTATATGTATGCACGTGTTCTTATACCTACCTACTGACAAAGATTACTTGGAAGATTATACGATCGAATATCAAATGAAAATGAAACATGACCGCGGCATGTTACGGTTCAATTTGTACATGACAACAAGAAGCGATTGTCGGACAATCTGTAGAATCAATTCTCATGCTGATAAAATCAATAGCTTACTATATTATACAATTCACTGCTTCAACCTTGGTGTTAAACAGTTTAAAAGCGATAGACAATCGTTTTTTAATTAAAGTTCATATAAATTTGTAACGACTTTTTTATTGTTGTTTCTTAATAGATACAAAACTGACTTGTAATACAAACTTAAATGAATTCGTTAGTACATTTTAATGAAAGAAAACTTATCGCCTTTTAATGAATATCGAAAATTAGAAACTGTTAAAATTTATACTTCTATTATAATTTTACTGATTATTTATTTTTTGAACAATATACTTTTCTTCTACATACAGTATCACTTTATTTTATTTAATATAAAGTGATAAAGATAGAAGAATTTTATTTATTTTAAAATATATCACATGAAAAAAAAAATCGATTAACAAAATATATTTTTCGTTTGTTGCCAAAGTAAATAGTTGATTTATTTGCTTAAAAATTGCAAAACAAATATTCTTGGAAATATTGAATTGAAAACCATAAGACAGCAAGTTTAATGTACAAATAAAACAAATTGTTCTATTTCTGCTTATATTGCGACAGTGTGTCTTCTGAAAATTTTCATTTTCGTCAACTATTGATATTAGCTAGCGTAATGATGAGTAATATGTAGTTATCCAAATATTTTGATCATATTTCCTTTAAATATTTTGCATTTTTCAGTCAATATTTACAAATCACAAGTGCAAATTACGCGAATACAATAAAAACATAAAATAGTAAATCTAATAACGGTATATATATTTTTTATTATCTCCAAAATTATCTAAAATATTGATTAATACTAATTTTTGGAACTTTGCATGTTTAAAGTTGATTATCATATTTCTTTTATTTTATTTCTTTTTAATTAATTCGTATTTTGGTTCTAAAGTAATTTCCTTAAGTAAATTTTATATCAACCCCAAAGTAAAAAGGCAGGAGCTATAATGACGTTATTCGGTTTTATAATGAGGGTGTTATAATCCCAGGGTAGAAAAAATATTTTATCTTTGCATATATTTAAATTACAAACTAAATTAATTGTTTAATTTTATATAGTTATTTAATTTCCGTCCTTGTTATAAATATCAAACATTCTTTTATAACTTAAAACTAACTACGATGAATTTTGCAATTAAGTATCGCAAACAATTAAGTTAGTTGATTATATAAAAATAATTCACCAAATATGCAAGGCCAATTTTGTTCTTAAAATATTTTTCAAAAATTTTGAGTAATTTGTTCATATATGTCCTTGACTTTTATATATAACTAATAGAAACTTCAATCTGCATAATGTGATAAGTGATGAAAGTTCTGTACCGACTTAATTGATGTTAGTAGCAGCTGACACGTGCACATCCATCTGAAATAAAAAATAATCGATTATAATATAATTGAAAGAAGATGATTTCACACGAATGAATGCGATCATGAGCCTCAAACAATTTAAAATTCATGAAAGTGGTCTCGCTAATTTCTTACCAATCCTCGTCCTTAACATGCTCTGCGTTTCCTATGCATAAAAAAACTATATAATTAACAAATTGCAAAGCTAACACACAATTTGCATATCAAAACAAGATCGATCGTGAAATCAACTAGATTAACGTGCGATAAATTTATATGAATATAATTTAATTGTCATATCCTTTGTAGATGCACATGATAAAAATGGGAAATGTTGTAATTTCAGACAATTATTTACACTTACAGTTTACATAATGCCAACTTTCTGAATTACCTCGGGAATTTGGTATTCTTATCTTTATATCTCTTCAGTAATCACTCTCACTTATATACAGTTAGTTTTAGTATGAATTATTTCGCAAATGAACACATTTTTGCTGCAGACATGAAATAAATCTTATAATTTGTTTTTGTTTTATTTTCAGTCACATGAAGACGTAGGAGAAATATATCAAGACGAACAAAACCAAGCAGCGATCCTCCTAAGAAATGACGAAGTGCTAGGTCATCTCTTGTTGGTAAGTGATATGCTCCTCTCAGAAATCTGATAGTAAAAGTATTCATGCAAATAAATCAATCAATGAAAAGTGAAATTAATATTATATCCCCTCACTTTTGTTGATGAGCTTGCTAATTGATTGTAAATTTCTGCACGGAAGGATGTTAATGATTGCACATCAAAACATATTCATTTTAAAATATGCCTGTTAATGTTGGTAGTTGTAATAATAATTAAATAGAAATTTTACATTAAAATTTTGACAAACGTGTTGATGTAGACAGATCGTAGAAATTTATTCCTGGGTCAAAGCTATCAAAATCTATCAATTAATAAGAAAATATAGAATAAAAATTGTTTGTACAGTGAGGGTATCGTCTAGTTTACGGAAACTTTAATCTCTGCAGAAGATACGAATAACTGAATTAAAAAAAAATGTGCAAATGTATAAAATATATTAAGAACTTTTATAAGAAGTTTACAACAAAAAAGTTCGGGTGCTATAATGAGGTTATTATAAAATCCGCTATGTTTGCAAAGTAGAAATAATATATTATTGAGACAATTTTTAAACTTAACTTCTTTCTATTTAGAAATAAAAATTAAATCAGAATAATAGATGTTTCCAAAGTTTCAATCTATTTTACCATTGTTCATAAAAATTTTAATTCCGAATTGATTAAATGATAATAATACAGTTGCATTGGAACATAATTGGCGGCAATTTCACAGGCTGCTTGTGGCACATTATTATTTTTAACAAAATACCCTGTAGCTTTTGTAACAATTAAAATAATTTATAACCAATCTACTTTGCAAACTGACTTTAAGTACCGCTCTAGTTCTACTTTCGTCCAGAAAAATCTAATAATAATACCTCAAACATAAATAACTAAATGTCATTAACATAAGATCAGATAACTAAGAAATGCATGCCCCCAATTTGCGAAAAGATTTAAGATACAACGATTTAACAAAAAGGCAGTACACGCAACCCAATACCCGTTGTCTTAATAATTAAATTAACACTAAATTGAGATAAGTAAATAAGGTTAATTGGACTTGTATTGTCCAAGAAAGGCGTTGTATTCTCTCCCCCTTTCACGTGATAATATTTATTAGAAACTAATTGTTGTATTTTCAATATGAGTGAGCTAAAGAACGGCCTTGCATGCTGAAAACGGTGCGCTGTTCTTGGGCGTGCCCAATAGCGCTCAGCATGTTTGTTATTAAATAAATTTTATTTTATAATAAAAAGAAATGTTGTGGAAAAATTGCTTGATAAATACTAAATGTAGGATAATATCAGGTACTTAACCGTTGAATTAATCAGAAACAAATTATAAAAGTGTATTGTTTGCATGCCAGCCATATCTCATATTAATTGATAGGTTGCAATTATTATAATTTAATATTCATTTTTTATTTATTAATTATATATGTCGTTGTGGATTTATGAGAATTTATTGCGTTATGATTATACGAGTTTTCTTTTTATTGTCGCAAAACCAGTTATTTTATAACTTATGATTTATAATAATTCTTAAAGTTCTAATGATTTTCTAACATTATTTAATATAACATTTTATTAAACTTTTAAAATAACATATCTAAAGCTGGCTTTTTATTAAAAAAAAATTGCACAACAACTCAATAAATTGATTTGCCCAGAAAAACTGATACTTTCAACAAAATTTTGGAATTTTTCAGTCTTGCAAATTTTTTAAAATAGATGAAAACGAAGAAAATTGTGAATATCCCTCATTGCTTTGCCTTCATCAATGAATTTTCAAGATCCTGCCCAATACCAGCTTCAGTTATTTCTATTTTATTTTTACTTAATTTTAGTGATATTTTTGTTGTGCCATACTGCTATCATAATTTGCGTCCACAGAAATAACTTTATTGACTATAAAGTTTAATTATGAAAAATTAATTTATGATTTCAAATTAACGAAAACTTGTATATTTTCTATTAATTTAAACCATACCTTACTTAAAACTGCAAGAATTGTATATTTCGAAATAAAAATTCCTTTTAGTAAGATGCCTGACAATATTTACTTGCATCCGCAATTCTATTGTGTCGCTCACAATGCGTCCAATCTCCTTTTTTTAATTGCCACGATCTATTTACTTAATTTTTACTACTCATTATTTCAAAAGTCACCATCTTGCAAAACAGTTAACCTTATCACGATCACAAATTGGTACTTTTTACGCGCCTTGCACAATAATTCGTGTTAACACTTTTATTAACAAATCTAATCCGATAAAAAACGTGAATGCCGCAATTAAAAATCTTTTTATTTTATTTAAAAAAAAAACTGCAAAAATTCTAATGTTACCCAAGGTGTCAAGGCAAAAAGAATCGGCTGACCTCTTGCCGAGGTGCATTTTATTAGCGGTAGTATTTATAAATTATATTTAACAAGTTTTTTTAGGATGCGGTTAAAACGGAGTGTCAATTTTTAACTTCTGTCCATAAAAAAGCACCTACATACTTGTTACCACATTTTGAAACAGCCTCTGTTACGTAATTGACGATTGTTTATGTTGTTTCCGCATTCGCAAATCAACAAATCACGTCCGTAATGTGTTCTTTTTATTAGGTTTTCTTAATAATAATGCACATACCGCCTTTGTATTTATTGTTTTGTTAAACATAAATAATAATTTTTCTGGTGGAAGGCTAAACGTGAATAATATATTGCACCAAGTAATTTGTTTCCAATATCGACTTTTTATTCAGTAGTGGATTGTAATTGTAATTGGATTGTGTTTGTGTGGGTTGGTTAACGTGAACGACCGGAATTGTTAAGGTCGCGCGTTTATCATATTTCTTGAATACACAAGAATTTACCTTTTTATTAAATGCTAATTGTACATTCCATGGTGTGTTGGACTATAAATACTAACATTTCATATCTAATTCTAATATTCTTAATTGTTCAAAGCTATAAATAAAAAATTTTAATTGAATCTACAATCATTTCTTTTCAACTTTTAAAAAATAAATTTCGATAAAAGTAAAATTATTTTAAGATCAAGCAAATTTCAGATTAAAACACATCGACAAATAAAATTAATATTTTGCTTTTAAAAATGTACAATAAAAGTAACAAATCGCTTTAATTTATGTCCAAATTGAAAATATATACCTTGAATTGAATAGGTTTCAATTTTCAAGCAGAAAGATTTCAGACTTTTTCCAGTTTTCTCAAAATACACACAATATTAAGCATTTTAGAGTAATTTTTTTCTAATTAATGTTCTATCTCTTCCTTTTTCTACGTATAACACACGTATTGTAAATTCGTTTGTGAATAGCTCAAATCAAGCCATATCAATATTGAAATAGCCTTCAGCTGGTCGGTTACAGCCATTTGAATATTTTCGAGAATCCTAGAATGACGTCCTTTGAAATGACTTTTTATTCTCCAAAAAAGGAAAAAGTTACAAGAACTCTAGTCAAAAAAATAATGATTCTAAGGAGTCATAGTAATATTTTTACTGGCTAAAAATTCGTTTATTGAAATTGCTGTGTCATAAAGCATTATTGTGATGCAACATCCGGTTGTTGTTGATGTTTGGTCTCACATTCATGACCCTTTTTCGAAGTCTCTCTCAGTAAAAGTGTTAATTGACTATTTGGCCTTGAGGCACAAACACTTTGAAGAATTCCTTAGCTATCAAAAACCCAAATCAGCATCCATTTGATCTTGGACTTGCTCGTCCTTCCTTTTTCAGACCTTATAGAGGTTAGAATGTGTCATTTCATGCTCTGGCACTTGGTTTCCTGGTCGTATGCAAACACCCAAGATTTGTTACCAGTAATAACACGTTTCAGAATATAAACATAATTTTCGATCGATTCTAAAAATCTTGACTTTTCCCTCGAAAGGTTTTAGGAACCATTTTTGCCCAAATTTTTCTCATTCCCAATTCATTGGTCAAAATTTAATAAGCAGTGGTGAAAGTCAAATTAAACTCTTCCCCGATCATTCTAACCTTCAACCGACAGTCTGAATACAAGATTCCAGATTCTGTCGACATTTTCATCGGTTCTTGAAAATAAAACTTTCCACTTCGTGGTTCATCTTTAATTGATTGTCTTCCTTCTGAAAATGCCTTAATCCATCGAAAAACCTGGGTCTTTGACTGTTTGCAGGGCTTTTGAAGTTTTGCAAAAGTTTTCATTTTAATGTACCCAAACCTGAAGCAAAACCTGATATGACATTACTTTATAAAAGCTTAAAAATCCATTTATTTTACAAAAAGGAAAAATCACATAAATTTTAGGGTTACCAAAACCGTTTTTTTTTTTATTTACGATTCAAAGGAAGCTGCACAATTACAAATTAATATTTTGATTTGATGTTTTTCTAAATTAAATAAAATTTGAGAAAATTGCGAAAACTATGATTTTGTTAATTAATTTAGATATACTTTCTATAAAAAGGATAGCAAATCAGTTAATAATACGTAAAATTGAAATAAAACTGTTAATATGACTATTAAGTTATTTATTATAATCGTGCATTCTTTATTTTATGATACAATTTTTATTTCGATATTTTGACGATACATACCCACGGACGTACAATCAAAATTACATGAAACAATTTCATTGTGTAGAGTGGTAAATCTCTATTTCTACTATTTTACCAAGTTTAATAATTTAACTTGAAAATTTAATTTCCCAGTAATCTCTACGAAATAACTTTAATTTATCCAGATTGTCTGGATAATAGGTACACACTAACTAATCTCAAGGATTACACATGTTTCACATAAAGAAATTTTTAAATTTGTTGAATGGTGGTAGAAATATTTCCATAATCTTCTTATCATAATTCAAGCAAACATTTCCGTTTCTCATAAAATCAACTAAACAAAATCCTCATGTTCTCTACATATAATTTAAAATCTTCGTGCGTAAAGTACAAATGATTACATTTCTTGATAAAATGCTTTGGAATTTTTATTTCAAAAATGTTACCCCAACACTTTTTATTATAAGCCAATATTATATATACCTACTAGTAAAGTATTACATCATTAAACATTTGACGCAATTATGTTTTATTATAAAATTTAATTGTGACTCTAATTATATTATTTAATCGAGCATTTCTTGTTAAGTTGAATATTAAGTATATAATCCATTTAATTAGCATAATGGCGTGCGGCACTTCCATTTTCGCAATTAAAATAACGGAACGGAAATTAGAAATGATACAATAAATCATATAAACACATGAAAAAATTAAATGTAATAAATTCTATATCGCCCGAGATTTTAATAAAGAGCTAATAATAATAATAACACAAAGTCGACGAAACTTTTTTGTATTGTATAGGCGGTATATGCTGAGCCTCACGTGTTTCCTTTCGAAGCCTTCCACTTTAGAATTCCTTTCGATTTCCACTGTATTACGTAATAATGAAAAATTTATGCAGCTTATCAACCCAAGGCAACTAGTCTGCGGCAATAAAATGTAACTACAACATATTTAGAATTGTATCACTGTAATTTTACAGTTACACATTATTATTGTGTGCGTTTTTTTTATTGTGGGGTTTTTATGTAATCTGCATATTATGCGATTAACGGTTAGGTCATGTTTTAATTAGATATCAAACGTAAAGTTTAAGAAGTTAATTTACTGTAAAATAATTTACGTTTAATACGCATTCTATTTGCATAAAACATTAAATTTTTGCTTCAGATATAAATACAAAGTTTGCTTTATATTTATTTATTTAATTTTTTCATTTGACATGGCAATGTTTTATTAGAACGAGGTATACCGGAAAGTATATTACAACATAATTTCGAAGTCTGAACACATTCATTTCAAAAAATCTAGCAGATGAGATATGAACAATAAAACTGAAAAGAAAGTTTTAAGAAATTTTAAAAGATGTTTTCTCACCAATCATAATATAAATGAGAGCATTACAGAAGAATTGTACACAATATATCCTATGAACATAAATTAAACCACTATCACAAATAAAAACCCAAGTGAAAAATTAAATATGTAAAAAAATAATTATTTTAACAAATAAATTATAAAATTTTTATTCAGAGGTAACATAAAACAGATAAAGCAAGCTCATTTGAAGTTATATTAGTTTTTATAGTATTTTAAATCATTTACTGTAAATTACAGATTTTTAGCCGATTAAAAAACTGAACAAATAAAATCAACTTTAATAATAATTTATAGCCACTGATAAAAAATACATTTTTTATCCTTTTTGATTTTCTCGATAAATTTCTTTATAAATCCTGTCCCCCAATCCATCTAAATGGTGTTCCTGGAATGGCACTCCAGAGAAATGCCTTGTCTTAATTTATTAGTGCATTCATTAATATTCAATTCAGTCTAATTAATTAATAATTGTTTATTATTAATGAATACTTATATGCATAATTAAGCTCTTAAAGGCGGCATATTGTTTCGAAACAGTACCCCACAATATTAACTACTCATTAACTTGTACATAATCTGATTTTAATGATAACAATTTAAAAATATTTAATTTGTTTAAATTTATTATATCGGCAGCCAATATAACAATAATCTTAAGAGACAATTTACTTTTTGAGTTATAAAATAATTGTACAGTAAAAAAAATAATTCACATAATCGCTTTAAGTTTTCCTACTAAAGAAAAAGGTTAATACAACTTCTTTGAGTTATTAATATATTTCTTCTCTTTTTTTCATTGCAATTTTTTACACGCATTGATAAGGAACAATTTATTGTTGATGTTATTTTTGCAAAAATCAAATTAGATTTCGAGTTGTAATCAAAAACTACGTAATTTTTTGGTTATTTATGCATTTTATAGTCAAGTGGTTGTAAAGGATTTAAATATACCCAGGTGCAGTATATTGGCGATGATTGTGGTTGTCTCTTACTGCCTGAATATCGGGCGAAAAGCAGAGCCGAACAAAGGATACAATTAAGTAGGCGCCAGTTTTATGATATCTATAAATGAAAGAAGTACTTACCCGATTAATTTTTATTACTACACTAATTTATGACACTATTATAAATTAAAATGGAAAATAAGACTTTCAATATCAAAATGAGAATAGGAAGAAAACAAAAATTATTTTCAATTATCTGACAAGATTATTAGACGCGTTATGCCATAATATTCGCACGACCTAAATTTAAAATTAATCGAATTAGTTAATTAATTCACTCAAAAAACTACAAATGTAACCAATAGACTTCAGATTTGGACACAATGTGCTTTGACAAGAAAAAATTATCTCCTAATTCTTTTGAAATATTATGCAGTTAGAAATCGCCATTTTGGGCCTCTAGACTTAATATGCTTGTTGTCAAACTAAAACTATATAATATATGGTTGTTGCAAAGCATCCATATAGAAAATATTTCTAAAAGTGTATATGAAACTATAGAATAATGTAAGCAAAAGGAAGTTGTTCATTTGATTGTTAATGTAATATTTCTTGAAATATTCCTTTCTGAAATAATTTGTTTCTTAACAAAATGTATATATATTAACCATTAATTAATTTTTGTTATTTATCTAGCTCACATTAACGTCTATTGTAGTCAAAACGTGCTTGTAATGACAAACTATATCTAATACATTACAACTAATTACAATTTGTAACATAAACAGTACAACACAATTGATTGTCATTCATGTTTGCATGCCAAGATAATAAGTTCCGCACTTAAACGTTTCAGATTGCGATAGAAATGTTTGCATTTATTGGATAATCAATTCGCACTCAGTAATTAATGATACATGTACTTGAAGGGAAGATAAAAACCATATTTCCTGATTTGTTACATAAATCTAATTATATTAAAATGCTTTAATAATATCACGATTGGTCATTTTGTATATACAGTGCATATTGATCAAATTAAAATTTCTGGTTTAATACGCCGTCAGGTAAAAAGTAAAAGGTGCTTGCACGATTATAGATGAAAATATTTCGTGAAGAGTATATATAGAAGAATATAAATCAATTAAATAAATTAATGGCTTTATTAAAAGCTCGAAACTTGTACTTAACCTAACTGTTGTGTAAGCAGTGCAGGTTTGAGAAAAAAAAGGAGCGTGCAGTTATTTTTATTAGGGGCATTAAATTTATTGGATGTTATGTGAATTTCTGGTTTCTTGTGTATGTGTGTAATATTGATCTGAAAGAAAGTTGGTTTATGAGAACATTGATGAGTTTGGACAGGTGAAATCATATACTAGTAGAAACTGTTATTTTTGTTCGATAATGTATTTTGATACTTCTAATCTATTACAAGATTTCATACTCTTAAAATGCATTAAAACAAATGTAGATTTGTTTCTAGAACGAAATATAAGGGATAGGAAATAATTAATATAATTAAACAATAACAAACCTCTCAAACTTTTCAATGTTAATTTAGATGGATTTTAGAGCCACAGTTGTTCAACGTTGATCTTCTATTGAATAGATTAATGAATTAATGAAAGCCATGACTAAGCAATTAAACATCAACTTTTACTGTAGACATATATTCGCCTGAAACGTGTTATCATTCTAGACAATGTAAATAATATTAACCCACTGCCTCTTTTCTTTTAATCCTGACACATACAATGATTGTATACATTATAGAATCGTATAAATTAAAATATCAAATACTCGATTGAAATCTATTTTTCTGAATTACTGGCTGATTCTACAGTTCTACATCACTTGTGTTTTAAAAAGCTTAGGATTTTTCTGCGTTACTTTATTAGAAATAATTATAAAACTTTTTTTATATACTCGTAATTAAAACTTACAAGTTCTAGGTTTTGTAAAGGACACCTAACTCTATGCGTCAAACTTAAAAGTTTTTCCCTCTTCTACTATTTACTTTACTTTATTTATTTATTTATTTGTTGCACTTAGCTTCATACCAATTTATCGCCAAATATACTAGTAGAACTTTTATAATTTTTTTAATTCGAAAATATAAACTATAACTAAAATGTATTCTGTTACTCAACCGTTAGTATCTGATTTTAACTACTAACATGAACGATATGCAGTTATTTAGCAAAAACATAATTAAGTAAGTAAGTAATTGATATAGATCAATTACTTACAAATTTGTTTTATTTTATCGATGATCTTAGTTTTATACAATTATACATATCATTAAAGACACATGTTATACTTTTTTCTATTTAAAATATTTATAAATTCATTTCGCAATGCACCGTTACAATTTTCAATAGAAAAAACTTGCTCGGCCGCCCTCTCATGCTAATTAACCACGTTTACCTTTAGTATCAATGAAACAAACATGCTAGCATTATGTAATACACTCTTATTCCTTTGATAAGTATATCATTATCAAATCTAGTAAATCATATTCACAGTTGGCACACTCAAGGACAACATTTGCATTCCACCTGCTTTAAGAAAATATTATTTATCACACGGAAGTAAATCAAACAAAAAGAAAAGATAAGAAATTCTAACATTTTTTTACAGTTCAATTCTTGTAATAACAAATCGTAAAAATGTGCAATTCAGATATTTATCTGAGGTGTAATATGCGGTTGGAATTTGGATTAGTCCTACCTGAAGGACTAGTTCTATTGTCTATTGGATAGTGTTAATCATCGAATGACATAGTTATTATCTTCTAAGTACGCAATCCAGTTGTTTGGTAATATATTACGCCCGGTAACAATTAAGTCCATTCAAGAATTATGACCGTGTGTACCTACATGCGAAATTTTGTAATGAGCTCGTGCATTTTTTATTCTTCTTAAATTGAGTAAACTCACATTGTATGGCATTATCATTTAATGCTTCCTTGGGAATTAGTTAAGGTAGTTGACATAATAGGTTAAGTTTAAATCGCATCTAAAACAAAAACTATAAAATATTAAGACTTTAGTTACTTCATTTAATTGAAAGCATGAGTATTAAGAAAAAAAAACATTTTTTATGGAGTCGCCTGCAAAATAACCCGTAATCAGCAATAAACTGGTATTTTACGAACGATTCAGTGCATTATTGGTTGCATAACTTCAATTTTCATAGACTGAACAAATTTTATTTAATTAAAAAAGTGTCATCGTATTTAGTTTAATAGTTTCTTCGTCATGTTTGAGGACAAAAGAGATTATATTAAATTATTCAAGATGATTTATTGACATTTATTTTAATTAAATTCTCAATGTATTTTCTAATTTCAGTTATGCAACCAACAATTCACAAAATCGGCAGTGAAATCGTATTTTACTGCCAATTTCAACTTATTTTGTGGCCGATTTCAGTTATTTTACTGACAATTTCAGAACAGGAACTATTTAAGTTAAGTTAATTTTTTATCATGCAGTTAACTGAAAGAATATAATTTCATATTACTTAATTAAACTGAAATTACCTATTTATTCATTCTGTGAATTGTCTGGAAGTTTTCCTTGCGGAGTATATTAAATGTAATTATAAAAATAATTTTATATCGTAACAACTTTTAATCTAACAAATATCTTGTCCGACCAATAACCCAATTTTAAACAACAACCAGTAATCAGATTATTATTTACAATTACATTCTTTGCAATATCTCAGCTGGAAGTATACTATTAAATTAGCCGACTAATAATAAACTGGCTCTGACATTATCACCTACAGCTTTACTACTTAATTATCATTTTAGTTATCTCTCTTGACACTGCTATAATACAACTCACGACAACACCAATGTATTATAACACCTTAACTCAATTACATACTTCTGAATATTATTATCAGACTATATCTAATTTACCTTCTAGACTATTAAGTTTAGAATATTAGAAATCTGAAAGTTAATAATTAATTTGTCTTTCATTTTATGTACCCTTTTTATTGAATTAATAAAGGAATTTGTTTAATTTTTGTTTTTTGTATCCGCCTTTTATGTGTTTTGAATTAAATGTTTACTAAGTACAATAAAAAGTATTACTTAACTGTTTCCTTTTTTAGGAGGGTAGTATAGGTCATGACTTGGTGATAAAACCTGTACCATCGAGACTTCATCCCTTAGTATCTAACAAACGCAAGGAATATGAAGAAGAAACAACAACGAAAAAATCAAGAGGACGAAATGGTCCTGCAGCTGCAGATGATGACGAGATGTTTTTAGACGCAGACGGCGAATTAAGCGCGGAAGTCGCAATCGATACAGGACTTCCCATCCATAGAAAAAAGAACAACCAAGAAACTTTAGAAACTCAACAAAGCGCCCATCATATAGTTTACAGAAGAAAAGAAAACCAAGAAGATACAGACAGCGATTATGGTAAGAACCAATTTAAAAAAACTAATTTTTGACAAATTAACAAAACTTTCCTGATTACATAATGATCGTGATTTGTTAAAATTGGACGCACACGCACGCGCTTACTTTCTCACGAGACTTTAATTAACAAAAAGAAACAATAATAACAAGTGAATTTAATGTCATTGCACTTTTTTGGTATTATTTAATTTTTAAATTCCACGTGTTAGTTTTAGGACCATTCTTTCATAAATCACACGATTATTTTTTTAACGGGTTCACTTTCACTATCCAATTAAATGTCTGGCTTCTAAGTAGCAAATGGTCTCTGTCTCATTTTTTTTCCTTTCCGTATATCTCACAGTGTTTAGTTACAGTTCCTCATGCAATCTTATAAAACATGCAAGCATTATTTACAGCTCAATTACAATAGATAGAATGGTCGGTCTTATTTAATACATTACTACTTTTATGTGAAATTGTTTCGGAATTAATGTAATTATCAGGTACTTTAATGACTGTTATTTTATTCTCATTTTTTAGAATTACTTTTCCGTATTTTAAAAATGTTGTAAATTAACTTTATCCAATTTAAGAATAGTATTTACTCTAATAACTTATTTATTACAATTTATCTCTTTGTAAATATATATTCAAGATAAACTGTCTGTCCGTTTTTTCAATTTTAATTTGACATGAAAATACTACAAAAAAATTCCTTTGAAAAATGTGTTTAATAACGTCAAAATTGATTATCAAATTCTTCTATACATCAAAGTTTGAAAATTATTTGCTAATTGTGAGGCTGTTTCAGCAATTTTCTGAAAAGGAAATTCCGATTTGCTTTTCTAGACCGCTACTTCTTTAATTCTTTTCTGTCTTATCGTCCTTAGCTTCCGTTTTTCGTAATTCTTCAAACTAATTTTTGAAATATTTTGATAATTTTAAACAAAATTTAGTTAACTTTAATATAATATAATTTTTCTTCGTTAATGATCATTGCAACTCTTTTTTAATTGGCCATCCGTTATCCGATTATGTATCATCTTTATTATAGATCATAATTACTGTCATTCTTTAATTTGTGAACCTACATAAAGCTAACAATTAATACGATTTAAGAATTATTGACAATTATTCTCCAATTTTTATTAACCTACAGATGTAGTTGGAGAAACATTAACATGTCTATTTTAATTTTACAACTTATTACAAACTGAATTTTTATATTAGTTTCAATTTTAATTGTTGATAAAGCTTTCAATGAAAATAACAAGAAGTATTTACTGCTACAAAGTTTCTTTTTTTAGCTTTTATGGAACCTGATCATTTGGCAAAAAGATATAGGAGAAGTGCCGCCCAGAACAGAACAACTTCACATTCGCGAAGAAAACGTGAAGCACCATACACAATCTACCCAGAGATCCTTGTAATTGTGGATTATGATGGATACAGATTACATGGTGGTGATAACCTGCAGATCAAAAGATATTTTGTATCTTTTTGGAATGGTGTGGATCTCAGATATAAACTTTTGAAAGGACCCAAAATCAGGATTTCTATTGCTGGAATTATTATAAGCAGAGTAAGTGCAATTAGCTGATATTCATAACCGTAATAACATTATTGAAAAATAAAATTTAAATTAATCTAAATTTAAGTAAAATTTGTTCTTGTTAATGAGCTAACAATTGCACATGAAAATACATTGATCAGTTAAGATAGCCACACAAAATTTTGGCTGTAAATTCAATCACAGATCATACCATTAATGCTGACCACTCACATGACGAGTATCAAAGAAATATTTATCGTACGCGCCCGTTACCTGGAGTCGAATTTCACAAGACACATTCAGTATTTCGGCGTGTATTTATCCACCGATCGATATTTCTATTTAAAACTGCGTACGAATGTGCATCTACGATTTTTATCGTCAGTACTTTATCCATCAGATCCGAAAATCAAAACTGAAGGCTTATTTCACCACACACATACAGATCTCGAACGAATTATTATTTGATCGAAGCGGCGGTAGTCTCTTCGATATTTATCGGATAGATCCGAGACCAGCTAGCCTGTGAGGAATGTTTCGATAATCGAAAGATTTTAAACTAAGCGATTTCGATCATCAATTAACGATTAGTCTAGTATGTGGTGATGTACGATTATTATCCTTAGTCGACGATTTTTATCTCTTCGATAATCTTCATGTGATGTGAGTGGCCAGCATAAGCTGTTCTGGGCAAATTAATTTATTGGTTCTTAGAAAAGGCTATTTATAGAATACTCGCAGAAAATGGTGTAGATCTGAATACAAAATAAGTATGTCGCTTACTTATACTGCATATCTTTAGTTTATATAGTGCAGAAGTTCCCCAAATGTCCGCCACGGACCGATAAAACTTGGTAATCCCTAATATAGTGTATATCGCGAATTTAAAGAAATGTAAATGGTGCTGCCTGATTGTACTGTATAAAGTCCCTAAATTCCTAATCTAGCGATGTAAATAAAGACAATAAATTTATGATCCAGTGACTTTATTGTAATAGAGAAGCAGGCGGTTTGTTTTAACAGAGTGGTTATTACTCTGTTAAAACAAAATAGAATAAGTCTTTTTGGTAGTCAAAAACATCACACTTTACAAGGAAAAAAACAAAACCCAGACTTGACCTGTGTAACCTAGACATTTTCGCACTGAATTGGCCGTTCTATGGCGCAAAGAATTTTACTTACTATTGTTCCTTTAATAAGTCATTTGAGAAATCATAAAAAAACAAATATTTTTTATAGCAAAACTTTATTAAAATTAAATATAAACAACAACTATAAAAATAAACAATCTTCTGAATATAAAATAACAGATATACAAAAAAAAAAAATTCCAATGTATGTGAACAAAGTATGTTATTCTTATGTATTTCGATCCGCTGAACATGAATTTTTTTGTAAACCTGCGTAATTAAACATTCTCTTAAATTTTATATTCGATAGAAATAGATAACTCTTTTAAAATTCTTTCAGTACAAATCCAACTTCTTCATCAGTCTCAATTCCAACATCCTCGAATAAGTGCTTTTTGGTCTTCGGATATCCATCTAAAATGGCATTTACAATATCCATACACATCCGCTTTATTTTCTTGTATTGCTTTGCATATTTTTCATAATTCCCGTAAATTTTAATTCGTTCCTCAAGACAAACTGGTTCTGGAGCATCTTTATACTTGTCAAGTTTATTTTTCAAATCTGCTATTTCAGCATCTAAAGCTTCTTTCTCCTTTTTTAACACTTCCACAGGCTTTTTAGATAGTAATGTATTTTTTATTTCGTTCTTGTTGTGAAGTGTTCCCAAAATTTCAGATAATTCTATGTTTGCCTGGTTAATTTCCCTATCCATTGACTTGAGTTCTTCTTCCATGTTTGGACCTCCAAACTCACCTTGTTTAATACAATATATTTTCTGCTTACTATAAGTCTTTTCGAATATTAACTTCTCTGCAACTAGTTTATCGAGGGCTTTTTGTACAGCAGGTTTACCAAATTTTTTATCAACATTTTGAGCAACATCAGTGGCTGAGAAAGGGCGGTTTTGTTCTCTTAGGAATTTTAAAGCTGCTTCACTTGCCATTGTCACATTTAAAAGAAATCTATAAAGAATGTGCTTCTAATTAAAAAATTATTCCCTTGTTTCAAAATTGTGTAAATATGCAATAAGATTTACCTTCTTTATAAAATGAGATTTATTAATTTCTTGTGAATATCACCAGTTTCTAAATTCTAACCTAGAAATGTAAATATAAACAGATCGAACAGAAATCACATGTGCTTACAACACCATAGCGCATGCCTCAAACGAATTGCCAATCGATTTAATTCCATTAAAATTATTCATTATTTTAAATGAATTTTTAAAAAGTTTTTTTAAATATTATTATTATTATTTTTATATGTTGATTCAATTATAATTGCTTTTATAAAATTATTGTTTATAATTAATAAAATTAATAAATGCTATAAAATATTTTGGTTGGTAGACCTTGCAAGTATATAATTTGAATTTCTTACTTCCTTTATTTAGTATTAAATAATTATCAATATACTTCATATTTTAAATAAATTTTATTGAAAATTAAAAATATTTTAAAGTTGATTTAGTTAAAGTATACATATTATTTTGGATCCATTTTTCTCTACAGTTTTTTTAAAATTAAAAAATATTTTTAAAAGTTACAAATTTATATTTCAAAAAGAAAATGGAAAGCACTTTTCACTGTTAATAATTCTTTAATTATAGCAATTATGTGTTTGTATAAAATTTATATTTTTTTTATGTGCTTCAGGGACGAGATGCTACTCCTTATTTGGAAAGGAATCGAGTAGGAAGAGATGCAATTGATTCTGCTGCTGCTTTAACAGATATGGGAAAATATTTGTTTAGAGAACGAAGATTGCCAGTCTATGATATTGCTGTTGCCATTACAAAGTCAGTATTTTGAATATACATATTTAGGTTTTTAGAAACATACAAATTTTGATATTAAATTTTTAAGCAAAATGATTATGAATATATTCTAAAAATTTTGTGGTAAATATTCCCGGTAATTTAAATTTTTTAAGGGTTTTAAAGAAGCCTAATAACAATAAATAATGTCAGACACTTAACTTCCTAGCAAAATCACATTAAGATATATTACTAATTTATAAATTCAATCTGTTAAGCTTTTGAATTTCAACAAAATTTAAAACAGGTTTTCTGTATTTGAAGATCAAGTTTGAAATATGTATCTAAAATTTCAATTCTGTAATTTCCTTGTATAATATTATCTAAATTTAGGTATGACATGTGTCGTCGCAGAAAAGGAGGCCGTTGCACAAAAGGAACAGCTGGTACGAAGGAAATTTCTCTAAAACCCTTTTCCCAAAACTCATCCCATATCCTTTGCCTGTACATAAATATGCAAAACTAATCATTATCCAAAAAATCCTCATTATCTATGGTTCAACTCGAACCAGAAGCCGCTGGTCGCATTTTTTGGGAACACATTTTACTAATGCAATTAAATTTTTCTAACAATGCAAAATGAATTTCGCGCTACGAGGCACAAAATTCATTGGGCTTGTATAATAGGTAAACTTAACACACAGGATGGTGAACAACCGAAGATTGAAGGTGGCCACAATTATATATTTTTATAATTTTTCTACATGTTTTTAATATTTTTTACACATTAGATTGATTGACCAGGCCAATATCATTGGTTACAGACTTGACATGTGCAGACGTTCGTATCCCTCAGATGTGTGCAATCGTGGCACCGCAGGTACATTACACAAAAAGAGTTTTCTTAATAGCACCATCTATTCTCCCCACTTTTTATTTATTTGTTTATTTATGTTCTGCTCCTCTGTTCTATATTTATTTTTATCTGAATTAACTAAATACTTTTGTATATGCAGTATCTTTTGGAAACCATTAATAAAAATTTATTTAAAAGTAATTATTATAACTATCTTTATTATTGAATGTTAGGTCTTTTTCTATCAATCGTAATACAAAAAATAATCAAAGGAACAAATATTGAACAAAACGCGAAAAAATATTTTAGATACTTAAAAGAAAATATAGAAAACTGTTTCTTTTGTCAAATATAACGAATAACAATGCACTTATTACCAAAACATAATAATCTTAACAAAATTTTGTTTATTACTTACTTAATTTAAAATTATCAATGAACAAAAGACCGATTTTTTTAAACTCTCTTTAAAGAAACACGTCAACTGGTTTCCAACTATACTACCTACTTTTTTTCTAAATTCATTAGTATTTTCAAAATTTAACCAAAACTATTGTAATTAGTGTACAATTTCTCCTTTTACTAGACTTACGCCATAATAACCCCTTTTGTAAAAATAAACATTAGTCTCTTTCTCATTTTCGTACAAACTAGAAAATTATCTAAATTGATTTTTTTACAGTGATTAATCGAATGCCTATTTTTAGTTCTTCACACACAATCAAAAAATACTTGTCAATAATTTTTGTGAGTTAATTAATGACTTGACTGAAATTAGTATTTTGCATGACTTATTAATATTTTGTTTGTTTAAAATAACATTACTAATTTAACTAACGTGTATATTTTGCTACTGCTGCTAATATCAAGGAATAGTAAGTTATCCAACTTGTTGATTAATTCAAATTAATAAGCAGCATGATCATTGTGCAATTACTCATCATTTTAGACTGTTTCTACATTTTTCATAAATCACCATTTTTATTTTTTATTAAAATGAACTACAAATGATATTGTTAATGTATTGTATATTCTTAAAATAGGAAAATTTATTTACTTAACAAAAAAAATCATATTTATTCCCAGGAAAACAAAACTTGAAGATCTACCTTACATTGAATATGCAATGTACAGTATCGTTCAGTGGTTCATTATAAAGAAATAGAGTTTGTTACAAATTTTTAAAAATATTTGCACTAACCCTTTATAATTTCTTTTTTGAATTCTAATCTAGTTACACATTGATCTAACATTTATTATAAAATCATTACGTGTACTTTTCGTTTTCTTATTCTAAAGTTTCTCTATTTCTTTCTTATTTAAACTCAATTCTCTTGAACCTTAACACCTTGAACAACCAAAACAAAATATTGTCCTAGCTTATTGTGTTGTTTTTTGTCATTGGCTTTTATTTTGATTTGGATTGTTTTCATTTTTAAATAAATTCCATACTAAATTTATTCTTATGTGCTATAGGATTTGCTTATGTTGGTGGAGCCTGTGTAGTCAATAAACGTTTGGAAAAAGTTAATTCAGTTGCCATTATTGAAGATACCGGTGGTTTCAGTGGAATTATCGTAGCTGCTCATGAAGTTGGCCATTTGTAAGTAAAAACAAAATTCATTTTATTTTCACCAAACCAAAATTTAAAAAATCAGGTAAATGTTACTACAAATATTAACAACTAGCCAAAATAGAATATTAAATGCACTAAAATATTTGTTAGAACTGATATTTTAAAAATTAATTTTTTTCTAAATTTGATAAAATCTAAAATTGTTCTTAGGCTTGGAGCTGTTCATGATGGAAGCCCACCGCCTTCCTATTTAGGAGGGCCTGGGGCAGAAAAATGCCAATGGACCGATGGTTATATAATGTCAGATCTTAGACATACAGAAAGAGGATTCAGGTGGTCATCTTGCAGCGTTGCAAGTTTCCACCATTTTCTTAAGTAAGCAAAAAAAAAAAAAAAGATTTCATAAAATAAATTGATTTTTCTTATTTAAATCTATTAATAATTTTCATTTTACAGCGGAGATACAGCAACCTGTCTATATAATTCACCACATGAAGATGATAGTCTGCCAAGAGTGTTACCTGGTAAACTGTTAACTTTAGATGCTCAGTGTAGAAGGGACAGAGGCACAAGTGCTTGTTTTGTAAGTTGCGTTAAAGTCAACTATTGCCTTAATATAATGCACTAACAAAATAAACGTAAATTTCAAAATTGAACAAAAAAAAGCATTTTTTATTAAATCAACTTTATTCACAATACAAAGATTTTCTTTAAAGTTTGTTTAGCTGTTTACAATCAATAAAACCACTCGGTGTAGGCTTATCTCAATATTTTTAATAGACTACCTACCCAATAACTCACATTCGGAATATAAATTTAAAGTTAAATATAACAAAATAAACATTTTTTGTTTTAGATTTCCACTATTTATCCTTTCACATCATTCACATCATGTGTCTTACAATAAATGTTTCTTAAGTGGTCGGATAAATAAAGTGGAAATTTAAAACCACAAAAAAATGTTTAGATAAAATTTTTACAGCTCTTTAACTTTTTCTTTTTTATTTGCAGAAAGATGATAGAGTCTGCGCACAATTATTTTGCTTTGATGCAGGCAGTGGTTACTGTGTAGCTTACCGACCAGCTGCAGAAGGTTCTCCTTGTGGAGATGGACAAGTAAGTTAAGCCTTACTTACAAACAATTTTATTTTATTAATGTGTTTGCTTCTTTAGTATTGCTTAAATGGAAGATGTGTGGCAGAACATGAAAATATTATACCAGATTATTCACAGAATACACCTGCATATATTCGAAGGGATGGACAAGCTAATCAAGGGCGGCCATTGTAAGTAATCAATCAATTTAATGATAAACGTCTACATATGAAAAGAAAGTATTGGCAGTTTCTACAAAACAGGTTCTTAAACATCAAATAAAAGAGAAAGAATTTTCTTATGTAGATGTTACTATGCATTTACAATGAATTGTTATCCTACTTTTGGAACTATATAATTCCTAAATTAAAAAATTTTAAATAAGGCATATACAAAACTTTTGACTTCAAAGAGCAACCTATTTCATATTCATAAAAAAATAATGCAGAAAATTGAATAGAATAAGTCCACAAAGAAGAAAGTCTGCATAAAACTTTCTATTGATTGTAGAAGAAATATTTATTTGAAATTTTTGAGGTTGGCAACTTTAAACGCAAACTGTAGATGCAATTTTTAAAATATTCATTAGAGGGTGTACTTTATTACTAAAAACTTAAATTAATCTTTTAAATTAGGTTTTTAGAATCTTTTTCCACAACAAAAGAAAAGGAAGTAGCATGATAATTAAGTAAAACATATTATTATATTTCCAAACTTGGGATAATGATCAATGTATTTGTATCATATTTATAGAAGATTGGTTAGAAGGAAAATTAACAATTGATGCACAAATTGCAATTCAAATAGCACCAGATAATAATATACAACTTACTACTTTAGGTTCTATGATGAAGAAGACGAAGTAAATCCTGATCCACCAAACACATACAATCAACAGTATACAACAAAATTCCCGTACAATTACAACACGGAAAATCCCTATTATTCCTCACAAAACCCATACAATCAAAACTATTATTACTCGACACAATCGACGACAACGAAAAATCCATATTACTATTCGACAACACAAAAACCATACACACAAAATTCCTATTACTCTCAAACAACGAAAAACTACTATACACAATCGACAACAACGAACCCATACTATAGTCAAAAATCGACGACACAATTTAAGTTATTCTCTTTATCAACGACAAGATCCCCATATGATTTCCAATATTATTATAAACAATCTACTAAAACCCCGTATTATACAACCAAAAACTACTTCACGACAACAAAACCACCTACCACAACTACCACAACCGCAAAACCTTACTCACAAACAACAAAAAATCCCTATATAGGTAATTATTATATATTGAGACAAAAGACTACAAGAAACCCCTACGACTTTGCCAATTTTGGTAAAAACTTCCAAACAACGGACACTGCCAATTACCATGATAATATAAATAATAATTATTTGAAAAGGTCGTATAATTCGGCAAGTTATTATAGCGACAGTAGTAATATCAGAAACGTGACAACTCTAGGATAAAAATAAGAGGGTAAGAGCAGGATCAATCAGAAAATCGTGTTGTCTCATGCATCTGAAACTCTGTGTTCAACTAAAACATCTCTCAAGTATTATTAGTAATTTATTTCTACTACTTTTCTCGTCTGCTCATTGTAGATTTTCCTCAACTGACTTTTTCGCATTCATACGACCGAAAAAACAAATTTCGGTTCAGCCACTTAACATCTCTGACTGTTATGACTGTATTGACTAAATAAACATTTTTTTCTTAAAACATATACATCTCATAGATTACTTTTCTACTTTATGTACAATACTGTATTTCTACATAGAACTTAATTAACACATACATAACACACTATTAATTAATAACTTTGCATATGTTTTATTTTATTTTTTGTTTAATTCTATAATACAAAATGAAAGTAAACTCTGTGATATGAACAGTTTCATCTTACTATTTTACATCTAGTTTTCATGGATTTATAAAATTATTTTTGAATATTAAAAATATATAACATTTTGCATGTTGGTAACTTAACATGAAAAATCAAAAAAAATTTGCAATTTTGAATCACATTTTTTAATGAAGGTTTCCATGATGAACATCTAAAAATATTTTTTTCTGCTTCATTTAATTAGTACAATTATTCCATTATTTTCTTAAATAACCAACAAATATGATCTTCATATGCTTCTAGCATTTAATTGATTTTCATTGTTTTTTTAATACGTTTTCTTGTTAATGACTACAATTTTTTTATTTTTAATCATATTTTAATGTTTTTCTACTTCAAATAATAGTTATCAATATGCAAAATATCAAAATAAAAAATAATTTAATATAGTTATTCGAATTCGAAATTCATCTGAACATACCTTCTACCTACAACTTTCGACCAACATAATTTTCATCATTGCCTTAAAATTATTTATAATTTTTACCTTTTAGCATTTCTGCATAAACATAGAATTTTACATGCATGTAAATTTAAACATTTAAATAATAAACATGCATCCACTATTTTCAAAACAATAACTTTACAATCTTCTTCCAAAATATCTTTAAAATTCCAACATGTGTTCTTAATTTTAATTTCTTACACTTACATTGTATAATACCTGCATTCCTCATTCTGCTTAAAGATAAAATAAACTTACCAAATTTCATTTTAATCCATTTTTTTTATGTTCCAGCTTTCGCCAATAAAATTTAGATGTAAGTAATGAATGGACTAATAAAAATAAAGATACTAAGTATCTTTTTAATTGCAACGTACTTATTAGTGTGAAGAAGAATGAAGAAACAAACTGTTTTGAAAACGGGCCTTAAGAAACTAAGAACTATTTAAGTGCATAAGTGTGTTTATTATTTTCTTTCGTGTAAATATTAATTAAATCAAAATAAGATCATTACCATATTTTCCCTTATCCCTTCTTTTTTTTTGTTAAGTTGTAAATATAATAAATAATCACAAGTATTTTTTTGATTCTACCTGTTTGTTATATTTTCATAAAAATCTGTGTTCTGTAATTTCCCATTTTGTAAAATGAATTACTGCCAATCATCGAGATTTTTTAATGCTTTAATTATATTCAATTGTGATTTTTAATTTGTAATTGTATTTAGTATATTTTTTTTTTAATATTATAAAATTGATTTATTTAAGAAATGATGGATTAGTGCAATTATGTGAAATTGCGATGGATTCTTTCGCTATTAATTATTTTTTGTTCTTTTTTTTTCTATTTTTACTCTCATTTTTTACATAATAATTATTATATTTGTGTGTGCTATGTGAATTTACTACAATTGTAACTTCCAGTGTCTAAGTTAGTTCTAAGTTCCTATGTCATATTGTAAATTATAATCTTTGCTATATATCTCTCAATTATATATTTTTCAAATTATTTTTTATTTTTTGATCAGTCAAACCCAACAACAATTTGTATCTAATTATTCACAAAAATAACTTTTTAGGCGACCTCTTTCGAAAACGACGCATATCGTAACTACCACCTATACGTGAAAATTTGAATTATCAAAACAGTTACGATATGAATTTTTCACATTTTTAATGGATTTTTTATCACACAGGTCTAAAGTAAAGTAAGTATGTCTTTGATGAATTTAACTAAACACTACAACTCTTGACCACAAAAAAAAACATTCTAGAGGCACTTTTTGAAGTAAAATTCAGTGGCATTTTTAGATTTTTAATTAAAATTTATTATACCACATTAGCTGCCAGGCTAACCACCCATGTCTGCTGACATATTGTATGTCTAAGCCACGGAAGATACAGATGTTTATTTTCTTTATAACTACTACGCCAAGAAGACATATCTTCCTACGAATACTTGTTTTGAGTGTCTGCTGTGACCTATGCCCATATACTGCATAGGGTAGTTTATCAATAGATGAAAGTTTACATATATAAAATGAGTGAGTTATTTGTGTCCTCTCTGACCTTTCGTACACACAAATTATAGAATAATCGTGCCCGCTGATGCTTTTATGAACACTAGTATATTTGCTATGGTGTAATTAGTAGCAAATTGTGACCGACCAAAGTGTATGCGCAGACGTTTATTTTTTCATACAGCGCCATTAAATCTAGATAGTATTATAAAAAAAAGACACACTTAAGAAGTCACCATTCACAATGCTGTGTGACATTTGTCAAAAAACACCTTGGTAGAAAATGTGTTAAAAGTATAAATGTAGACTGAAACAATTTTAATTACTTTTTATTTTTTGCCCTGAATGCCAGGAAGTCTTATGCAACATATTTATTTAAAAGGACATAAACAAGATCGATATTTCATGAATAAAATACTATTTCGGTAATATTTTATTTTTATTTTAAATCACTTTAGATTTTAATTATTATTAGTTCAATTTTTCATTTTATTTTTGCACTCAAAAATAGTGTACTTTACATTATATTGCCATTATTCCTTTAAAACAATGGTACCTACCTATGTCTGCCATTAGTTTCATAATTTCTCTTAAATGTCAGGTCAGATTTTTGAGTTCACATGATGAAAATTTTAATTGATAGTAAAAATCTATTATAAAAACCGCAAGTCTTTAATATACATAGTTATTGCTCATGAAACTGTGGGTAAATATGTAATTATCGTTCTTGAAAGTATAAATAAATCTCCCATAACACTTCTTACAAGTTTAATGATTATGTACCTAATAGTTCATTGATAGGAACATCTGCAGCATTTAAAAAAGCTGCAGCTCTAGTTTTGTATCATTTTGAGGTTCACCATATGTTATCACATTTCAAATAATTATTCTAAAACTTTTAGCTATCGTTGCATAGCCCTAACTTGTTCCTTCACTTCTTCTATCTGTTGACAAGACCGCAGCAAATTATCCTGTTGTTGGCTTAAAGTTCCGGATAATGTTTGTAATCTTTTTAAATTATTTTCTGTATTTTCAATCGCATGCTCTTGTAAAGCAAAATTTCTTGCAGAATGCATTAATATCTGAAAGCAAACTTTTAAAACCTTTTAAAATAATTTTGATTAACTTACTTCATTAGATTTAGATCCTCGAACAATTTGTCGAACTAATGAAGCTACATAATTAACATTCACTTGTACGCGGTCAGCTAATCGCATTTTCGAATCTGCAAATAGTGATCTAGCACTAGTACTACTTGCTGAAGTCATATTTGTTATAAAAAATTAATTAGCAATTAATAATCTGGTGCATTAAATGTTATTGACAAACAAAATTAGCGACCTCTGGTGGATTTTATTGAATCGTCAAAAATCGTCTTTCATCGAAAACGTTCGTCTTTAAGTACTTTCTTCATTCTCCTTATAACCATATAAAATTTCAAAGATAAAGCAGTAATTTCAAAATGCCGATTGATTTTGTGGGATTTGCATATGCAGCTGCAGTTACTGCAGGCGGCATATTAGGGTATTACAGAGCAGGTATGTAAAAATCTTATTTGAGGTTACACCCGTTTTGAGTTTTGTTTTTTTTTTTGAATATACATATTACATTAATATGCAAAGAATTTTCTGATTTGTCATAACCGGTATGTTTTTTAATTAATTATCAAACTTATCCTAAGTTAGATAACTTATCATCCATTAATTTTGAAATTAAAAAGTAATTACACGATATGAAAGCAATTGATTTTAAAAAGTTTCTATTGATATTACGTTTTATCTACTAGTATTATTAGAAAAAAATTGATTATTTCAGCCTAGTTACATTATCTGGAAATAGGCGAATCAATATAAATTCAACCTAGAAGTTTTTTGGATAATTCGTTTAGTGAATTATCGCATTAATATTTGAATGTATTGCAATTATGAAATTTTACTAAATGGGTGTAAAGAAATTGAAGTCAAAATTATATACATTAATCCAAAAAACATATCCATCGCATTGCAACATATTATTAAAGTTTTTATTTAAGAATTTTTAAATAGAATTTAATGATTTAAAGTGTTCCATAAAACATGATTTATACATTTTATTCGTTTAAAATTATAACAATTCATTGGTTTGAGGCTTTTAATAGTACCCCAAATTGATGTATGGAAATTGAAATAATTACAAAACTTATGCTAGTCTGTGCAAATTGCAGTATATTACATATTAAGTGTCTGCACGAGACCATTACTGGAGTACCTTTTTAAAAATACTTTTGTTAGAGAAGGATGGTGAATCTTTGCGCACTTTAACATGAGCGTTAACACATTAAGTGCCACCATACATTCAAAAAAGTGGGACCCAGCGGCCGATAATTTTTTATTGTAGAAACTTATAATTATTGCCTTATAGATTCAGGAATTAATAAACAAATTTTTATTTTTTAATGTTTTTCAATTATTATTTTATGGTGACATGTTGGTTTCACAAAGCCTCTGACAGAACCGCAAGTTCCAAGCAGCCATAGAGCATATACATATAAGTCCAACATGTAATCATACATTTCCTGTCTAAATCTGCAAAATCGGTTTCCTGCATGAGTGCTCTACTCACTTCCGCACTCAATGTGTTAATCTCAGTTTGCAATCATAAGATTAAGATTACACGGATTTGCTTGCTATGAATGACACACTGAAAATTAATTCACAACTTATATGCAAAATAGAAACTTTGCTTTTACATGTTATTAATTTTGTTCTTGTAGGTTCTGTTCCCTCCTTAAGTGCCGGTTTAATTTTTGGTGGAGCATTAGCTTATGGAGCATACCAAGTGTCTCAAGATTCTTCAAATTATTCTACACAATTAGCAACAAGTGCAATTCTTGCCGGTTTCATGGGATACAGATTTTATAACTCTGGGAAAGTAATGCCTGCTGGAATTGTTTGTGTTATGTCCTTAGCAATGATAGCAAGGATTGCCTTTAATGCATCTGGTGGAACTGATAGAAAGATCTCTCGTTAATGCTTCTAGAGTAAAAAAAAAAGAAATTTTAAATACTAATTGGTAGAATATTTTTGACAAACAAATATATTTCAGTAGTCTTCCTAAAGTTGTACATTTTTTCGTTTACGTATCATGTAATAGATAAGTACAAAACTATTTTAAGCCGCAATGTTATTAACCGACTACTATTAATAAATATTAATCGTTTTATGATTTTCATTAATGTATTATACCAAAAAATATGGTACTTTATCACTGCCGTTATAGAAAAATTGGAAATTGGACATTACCTACACTGGGCAACTGGAAGTTTTTTTCTACAATTTCTTAGAAAATTCAATATTTCTGCATACATTTCTAGTATCATTTGGAACATATATCTTGATGAAATATAAACTAAAATAAATACACATACATTTTGTGAAAATCTGTAAAGGTTCTTTAAGCATGTATAAAATTTCTTCTGGCTTCTTTTTTCCATCTCGAACCAAGTATATGAGGCACCCTTGTATAGACAAGAATAATCATATTACACTACTGAAATGGTATTCAATTCAACACAGGCAATGTGCCTCATCTTGTTTTGATTAAGACGATATTTTACAATGTGTTAAATGGTAAGTAGGCCCAGATTAAGTAATATGGAGAGAATTTTTTCTCTTTTAATAATTCACTCACCATTAAATGTAGCTATGAATTCATATATGTATATATAAAAAGCACAAAGAAAAAATAATGCATGTTATGGTTGTTTATTTTGAGTGATGAAATTTAAATACAAAAATATGAGCAAAACAATGATTCATTTCAATTCTATTAACCACCACATCTGGTTAATTAATTTTCTTAACAATAATTAACTAGAAGAGAATTAAAATAAATAAACGTAAAAACAAGAACATTACACAAGTTGAATACCAAATTTGTTAAGATATCCTTGTAAAATTGTTTGACATTGCTGATTTATTGAATTTATAAAGCCAGGCAATCGACCTGGTTGAGATGCACCTAAAGTTTGGAGGTTTTGGATTAAAAATTGCCTGGGCTCACCAATGGCTAAATAATAAAACATAAAAAGATTAAATAGAGATGACTTTGGGTGTATTTACTGACCTTGTAATGGATCCGATTTTAAATTATTTGCGAAATTTAGTTTCGCACTACTTGATTGATAGGAAGGAGTATCATCTACTTCAATAAAATGATCATCTGGAAATGTACTTTCATCTCTTGGCATTTCAAAGAAACATAATAATGCCTAAAAATACAATAATAGTCTTGTAATATTCTATTTTTGGTAGATTCAACATATAGGCTAACAGCCTATATGCTAAACTTAGTTCACATGTGTTACACAATAAAATGATAGATAATTTTAATAAGTTCACATGTGCTACACAATAAAATGATAGATAATTTTAATAGCTCAAGACCAGTATTAAGCGAGGAGCTCTATTGCAAGACACTAATTTTATTTGTTATTGTGCCGACCTAGTGCAGTCTTTACTTTTGCATATAGTTACCTGGATTTAATCCCCAAAATATTAAGAACTTTTAATTTGGATTTTTCCAAAGCCAATAACCAATACTGTTAGTGCGTCTCAATTAAACAAAATAAATAATAACAATTTTTTTTTTTTTAGTTTTTATGGTAATTGCTTATTGTGTTTGATCATAATTATCAAGCAAATGATTTTAGGAACATTAAACCTTTACTTTTTAAGGAAGTATCAAAAGCTAAGAAAATTTATTATTTACTAAACAAAGAATTAAAAAAAGTTTAGTTGGAGAAGAAAGAGATTTTTTGTGATTTAAAACACCAGCTTTTGCTGTCTTCACAATACAAGACGAAATCTTCATTAGTGATAGCAATAAAAACATTTTTGTAATTTTTTAAGGCTAAGCAAATTTATCAAAAAAAATGTCAACATAGCCATTTAACGGAAAATATTTTATTTATTTTGCTTCCCATCAAGAAAGTAGCTAATCAACAAGCTAAATGTGTTTAGTATGTAGCAAAATATAACCTAAGATAAAAAATATGTAATATTTGGTTACCTGCAATAATGGACCCCACTGTTTTTGATAGGCACCAGTATACATTTCAGGACATTCACATAAAAGTTTTATAACGCCACATGATACAATTTTCCTTTCAACTATACCAGATATTTTCTGAATTTCAGATATAAAAAGTTTATCTAAAACCATTCCAAACATTCTAAAAAAAAAAATTGAATTATGTTTTGCTTCTCTTTTTTAAAGCAATCATCTTACTGAGCTTGGATTCCATCAATTGTTGATATCAACTCATTTGGTGAATATCTAACAGCATATAATGAGAAGAATGTAATTAAACAAATAACATATTTAGTTGTTTTACTGGATGATAGTCTTTGAAATAATAAGAAAAATATTTGTTTGTGATAAGGTGCTAAAGCTTCCCTAAAAGAAAACATCATTTAAAGGTTTATGTTATAAATTGTAAGGTTTTATATTACGTTGGAAAATGTTGAATCATGTGTTGGATAAGGTGGAAACCTTCATGATCATTTGATTTTGAAGCTATTAATTTTTGAAATACGCCCAAAAAACCTCCCTAAAAATATAAATATTTTGGTTTAAAATGGAAATTAACTTGTGTTATAGATCAGTATGCATATTGAGATAAAAACAAGAAATATTGTACCAATTTATCCTGAGCAATAATTTGAGGAGCTGCCTTAGTTGCAAATGCACTCAATAATCTAACCAGAGGGCTGATATTAGCGGGTCTCTCCCATAACACTGGAGATAAAAGGCATGGTAGCAATTGCATGTAAGGTTCTGATATTCCTCCACTTGGTGCCAATTCTATTAACATCGATAACAGTTGAAATACATAAGGAATGAATTCTGGAAATGAAAAGAAAAACATTATTTCCAAATTTGTACAAAATTTAATTTTTAAAAGAATTTAGTTTTTTTTTAAGTTTATACCTTGAATATCCTGTTGCAATATGCCTTGAAATATTGGGAAGAGTACATCCTCAAATGATGAAACAGCAGCTGGGTTAACACCACAAACAATTCTGAAAATAAGAAACTTCCTTTTAATTAAGAATCGAAACATAAATTTTTAAAATGTACTATAGAATATTTACAAGGAAAGATATGAAGGGGCATATCAAACAAATTTTGATTATCAAAATGACAAAAATAATTTTTTTTAGGAGGTTTATACTATTTGTGAACTATTTTATATGTATATTTATTGTTCAAATAAAAAAAACTTTTGGCATGTTCACTAAGACACCTTACATGTTTAATTTTTAATTGCAAATTTCAATTTAAATTAATTGAATGCTCTTACCTGATTGTTAGAGAGAATGTTTCAAATAAGTAGTGATTAAAATGTGGTTTCGAAGGATTTGCACAAACTGCCCGCAGTTTTGCTGTGAGTTTTGGCAATATTGCAGAAAGGTAAGGCATTATTTTATCTTGCAATGTCGAAAATGTCCGCATTATTGCTGCAAAAAAAATTTAATAAAGTTTGGGAGTAAAATCAGAAAAATTATTCAAAAACTTAATAATTTAAATGGAATATGTTTATTTTCATTGCTATTTCAGAAATTTTTTATCTACCGTCACATTTCTGAAGCTTATAAATGCACTAAACAGATCACTAAAATAATTACCTAATTTTCTTTCAACTATTTGTTATGTAATTTAAACATATTAGAAAGGATGTAAAACTACTGTTTACCCTGTATCTTAATAGAGCACAATGCAAAAAATTTTATTAGCTTTGCAATACAAAATTCTCTGATCCTTGACTATATATTCTAAAACATCATAGTTAAATTTACCTTTCATGACATATTCATTTTCTTCCGAAACTGCTTTATCCAAAGTATCAAATAAATGTGACAATAAATCACTGGCTACTGGTGCTAAATCAGCACTTTTTACGCTAAAAAATGATTTTAAAATAAAGCAGAAAATAAATTATAATGTCAACTTACATTAAATTATTAGTACTATCTCTCATAATTAATATTTTCTCAATTGTACATGCCGCGTAAGTATGCACAACTGCACTCTCCGAAGGAAGATGCCTGATCAATTGCGGCATTGTACCTACTACCATTTCCTGTGGTAAGATGGATCTAAATGTCATTATGTATTTTATCGCATCAGCTTTTAATACAGGCAAATCATTTACTAGAAGAAAATTAAATTAATTTCAAGGTGAATTAAGAAAAAATGTAATTTACCATCATGTCTTTCCAATTCAGGTAAAATTTGTTCTTGACAAAATTGTGGAATGGATACAAGTTGACTACTTTTTGTGACACCATGTTTTTGAGTAGCACCTCGGCTAACAAGAGATGTTACAAGATAGAGAGCTGCATCCTTACTTCGCCAATTTTGTTGTGGGTTTTCAGCATATTTTTGCAACATAATCTACAAAAAAATAAATAACATAAGAAGTTTTATATTATGGATAGGAATTGACATGTTGTCTTGAATTAGGTACAGTGGAAATGTTCTTTCAAATATCTAAGTAATGATAAAACAAATAAATAATAAGAAAATATGTAATTCTGATAGTTCCCGTGCTATTTTTTAATGAAATAAAAAAAAATTAAGATACTGGATTTTTATTTTTTATCTGAAATACTTTAAATCATTATACCTGTAGGTATTGTCCAAAGATTTGCATTATTCTTTCTTCAAATTTTTGACTTAAAGTGTTCACTAAATCACAGGCTGCCCTTCGCCGAGTATCAATATCAGATCCTTCAATATCTCGTAGAGTATATTCTTCAGGATTATCTTCAAACAATTCTTGATCCCTTTCTAAAAAGTCAATTTAGAATACAATACATACATATTAGAATTTTTATTTGCCTGAATTATAGTTAAGGCCAGTTCCATAATCATATACTAAACTTAATTTTAATTAAAATGAAGTTTATCTTAAACTTGATGTCAAAATGAAGTTTAAGAATAGTTCAAGATTCCTCAAGAAATTAACTTTATTCAAATCTCAAACATTTAAAATGCATTTTATAAATAATTGTGAAATTAAAATTTTTATTTTTAAACCATAAAATATAAGAATACTATACCTCTGAATTCCATATTTGGTATAATAACTTTCTCACAAATGCTATTTAATACATTATTGTTTTCAAATAAGTTTCTATAATGTGATCGATCTGCCACTGAAGTGAGAAATTGCAATGCATTTGAAACTAACTACAAAGTATCAAGTTAATAACAGATTTAAGAAAATAAAAATGGGAATCTTACTAAATCATATTTAGGTTCTAATCCAGTAGACACCAAAAGTGACCAAATATCTGTTACAAATTGTGGCAAATATATTTGAAATTCTTCATCATACTTTTGAGCATATAATGCTACATTATCACAAATTTGGGATTTTAAATGTTCCAAGACGCCCGCATCATCAGCATCCTAAAATGAAGTTATAATATTAAATAAATAAGTTACAAAAGAAATTCTTTTAAATATAAGAACACCCTCATGGCATCATTTAAGTACATATTTTTAATATTCAAGTATAATTTTTCATTAAGGAAAATAAGACAATAACCACTTTTATTTATAAAATTATCTTATATACTTACTCCAGTTTCCAGACATTTTACTTCGGTTGTTAATAACGTATGAAAATGATTCATCCATATTGCCATATTATCTTCGAAGAATTCTGGAAGATCTTGGGAATTAAGTGAATAAAAAACTTTGCATACAAGTACTAAAGAATTGTAGATTATTTTCAATGCATTTACATCATTTGCATGCGCTTGTGCAAGGTTTATAGTTGCCTGAAAAGATAACGATAAAGAAAATGACGTTAAAAACATATTTTTACTTACAACTAATAAATCCGTAAGTGGCTGAGCTAATTTATCAAGAACATGTTTTATTTCTATCCATAATTCATTTGATTTAAATTCATATCGATATTTTTTGAATAAAGAATGGGCAGTACGGAGAACTCCATTGATTACATTAAAATCTCCTAAAACATTAATAATTTCAAATTTTAATATTCACTTCTTAATGAATTTTTACAGATTTGATCACGATATAAAAAAATGAATAATTATAATATAAATAAAAAAAAATAAAATTTTTACGTTTCATACCTGTTGCAAACTTTTCCGCCATTTGTGTAATCAGTTCTGGCCACTTTGTTGGAAAATCAGTCTTTCCGATAATACTAATTGCATCACTTAATTGTTTTTGAACAGATTCGGGAGATGTTAACATTAACGTAACTATTAAACTCTTAATAGCGGCACGATCGCTTTCATGTATACGATCAGGTTGATCATTTTCCTAAAATAAATCAGTCTTAGGGGTAAAACATAGGTAAAAGTTGGAGTAACTTACTATACTCCAATTGCGTTTAATATAATTCTTGAAAGCTACAGCTCCTGCAACACGAATTGTCATATCTATTTCCGGCTTGTGAACTAAATTTAAGAGAAGAAGCGGGAAATTCTGGTTAACCTCTACACCCTCCAAGAATTTCTCAGCTGAAAAAATATCAAATAAATAAAGGACAATTTCACAATTAATTGTGTTTCTTATATATGTATAAAATAAACTGACCGGGCCTTCTAACATTAACGTCAGAGCTTAGAGTTTGTTGTAAGTACTGGCTCAATCTCAGCATATTTTCGTCGGATATCTCCATGATGTGTTGTTTTGCAAATTAATAATTAAAAAGATAAGGATGAAGAAATATTATTGAAAATGTGTTAACGATCACAAACACTACGACGGTTACCTTAACCTACAAAATTTAAACTAGAAATGGCGTAGTTAATGCTATTTATGCGCATGCGTAAACAACAGAATATCCAACCCGATTCAACCTATAAAAATTTGTACTAGGCTATGTTATATATATAATGAGTTATGTATAAAAAAGGATCGTGGTAATTCTACAAAGTTGCCAACTTGATTAAAATTTAATTCAAATTTTATGATCAATGGTTTAATTATTTTAATCTTTTAAAAAATTTAACATACTGATTTATCACATTAATAAAAAATTAATTTCTGCTCTCGAATTCGGTTTGCAGAAAATTAGTTTTAAGAATTGATCCTTTCGGTGACTTTCTGCAAAAATTGCGCGTCACGATCACAAATAATATTTCACGATTTCTTTTTTGCAACTATTTTTCCATAATAGTTTTCTTTTACTTTTATACAGTATAAAAATCAAATACAGATGTGGTTCAACATTTTTGTTCATTAAGAAACAGAAGATTCTATGTTTGTTAGTTACAGATAAAAAAATCTAATAAAAAAAAATAATTTAACAGGCGCCCACGAGTGACTTTACAAACTTAAATATTTAAAACTTTAAAAATCCTCAAATTGAAACTTTTACTTAGAGTATTTTAACCACCGTTTTGGTAATTGGAACTGCTGCGCGGCGATGTTATTTTACAAAAAAAAGTCAGTTTACTATAACGTTGCCACGTGGGCTCATTTCTTTCAATACTTCATAGTGTATAATAGCAATAGCAATTATCGGCTGTATTTTTTAAAACAATTTTTGTTCAACCAATCACCGAAATAATAAGCTAAATCTCGTTAGAGGAAATACGTAAAATAAAATGGTAACCAGGGAGATTAATTATTTATTTTTCAGTCAGTTCAAAAGACTTCTCATCAATTTGTTCACAAATAAGAATAAAAAGAAGAAAATATGTGGGTTCTCATCAAGATAAAAAAGGGGAAAAGTAATTTATATAAATGAAGGTGAAATGTTAATAGCACGTAACAAGAAAGCAAATATGATATTAAAAAGTAATTGGATTTCAAGGCTTCACGCAAAACTTGACTGTTAAGTTGTGAGGCGTACAGGAAGTGTGTTCTAAGAGGGCTGAGTTGAGACTGGTTTATTTTACTTATAACTTATAAGTATGCAAGGGTGGTCGGGGGTTCTCCCACTACTTACAACTTATACTTAACATCTCTCTTTTTTACAATCTCTTAAGTGTCGAGACATTAATAACTTAGATGGAGTGAAACAATTGTAAACGGGCGTGTTTCTATAAGCTAAGTTTTTTTTTTTTTGTTACATGATGTTTTCTTAATTATTTTCTTTATTGTTTGAACTGTTCGCTCTTGCTAATTTCACTCACTAATATCAGACTGTTCGAAATTATTTGTTATTAATAATCATCGTTTCATCTCGAATATTAAAGGTACTTTACTTGAAACATTTTGTAAAATCTTCAAAAGAAATAGAAATCCTGAATAGATCTCGTTGAAACTTGATGCTTTTGGGAGTTTGAAAAGGTTTGTGATTAATCGTAATTAGTTTCATCACTTTTATCTTGAAAAAGAAGTATAGTTTACTTGAATAATCGAATGTGCGACCTTGAAAATTTTAAGATCGAACGGATCGAACCTTGCATCTGACATGATCGAACATATAAGACTGTACGAATCACTGTACGATTCTCAAATTTTCAAGGTCACACCTCTGGCTTTCAAGTAAACTACACTTTCTTTTCAAGACAGAGAGATGAAACTATCTATGATCAATCAGAAATCTTTACAAACTTCATGGTATCCAGTTTCATCATGATCTGTTCAGGATTTCTATTTTTTTCGAAGATTTTAAAAAATGTTTCAAGTAAAGTACCATTAATATTCGAGATGGAATGATGATTATTAATAGCAAATAATTTTGAACAGTCTAAAACCCTCAGATATCAGTTTCGTCCCTCCATATATTCCTTATCTCTCTCATTTTGAGGAGTGATTGTGAGACATAGTTCTGGAATTTATATTAAACGATTTCTTAAAATATATGATATGTATATACCTTGGCACTAAAATGATTTTTTATTATGTACTCGCATGGTTATTAATCTCCATATTCGTAATAAAAAATATCATTTTAGTGCCAAGGTATATAAAACCACTATTTTTGTGTGCCTCTGTAATTTGCTTCTTTTTCACAAACAAAGCTCTGGATTAAATTTCAGTCTAAATAGGAGTAGGGATAATTTAATTTCGGTAGATAAAATATAAATAAAGAGGCGATAACGTATAATAAAAAAAAAAGAAATTTCAAAACAAATACATATCCCAATATGAGTCACAAGGTCGTTTAAATAATAAATGTGATAAACTTTAAATCATCGCATTACCTGCAGTTATTCCATTAAAGTGTTTAGTTGAGAAATTTATAAAAATGTGTAAGAAGTGTAGTTTCATATTTAAGTGAAATATATAATACGATGGCAAAGAACAAGATTTTAAAGATTTGGAATGTGGTACAATATAGAAGTGATGAAAATTAGTTAAGCAAATAGGATATTAAAGTGAGGTATTAGTTATGTTTCAAGAGCAGTGATAGATTTGGACCACTTCGCAAGAGACATAGATTGATGCGCATAAATTACAACACTAGTTCTTACAACAATCCTTAGAATTAAAGTAGATGGAAACAAACATGTAAGATTATTTTAAACAATTTATTATGTTAATTACAGAAAACTAGGAGAAAATACGGTGAATAAAACAATGAACGAGGTGTATTGATTACTAGATAATAATGAAGATCTACTGACTGATAAATTTGAAATGAAATAAAACAAAAATTTGCTTGCTATAGGAATAATTTATTTATTCTAAGGGATAAATAAATTAAATAATAACATTTTTAAAATTTTTACTATCAGTAATTACACACTAAACTTTAATTATTAACAATCTTTTCTTTGCAATAAGTACAGGAGCAAATAAAAGACTGTTAATAATAAAGTAATGGTTTTTAAATAAGCTGAGCTGCCCCCTTGCTTATACGATAAAGTTTATGGAACCTATTAAAATTACACAGTTCTACAATCTAGTTCTAGAAAGTATAGTGCATTATTTTAAAAGTCTAAACCCGATATTTAAGCTGAATTTAACATATAAAGACCCCTTCTTAAATACCAATAAGAAAATCTTATTGAATTTTACAACATTCTACTTTTACCCATTCTTTTTTTTAATTTAAACATAAATGGCAGTCTACAATCTACAAAAATTTTCTACAATTAACTGATCATATAACATTTAGAAAAAATATTGTTCTATTATAAAAAATTGTAAAAAAAAATTGGTCTCAAGATGTTTGGGTTGCAATGAGCATGACACTCATTGCGCCCGGTTAGTGTTACCTACATAAGATTATGGAAAATAATAAGAATCGCAGTTGATACTAATGGCCTCTATCAGCATAATCTAAGACATGTTCCTTTATAGAATTTCCATTATAAATGGGCATTTTGATTGGTAGTGGTGGCAGTGACCAGGTTTCAGATTGATTAATATCAAGCCCCAAACGTAAATTGGTTGGTGTGTTTCCAATAACAAAATGATTTTCAGAAAGAGGGAACATATCTTTCAAAAGAATCCACATGTTTTGATCAACAACTATATGAACTTTTGGAATTGGGAAACCGTTAAAAGGGCTTGCAACAGGCAATGTGTAAGCCCCCATATCTTCAAAAACAACCCAATCTCCTACTTTCATTTCAGGCAGAACTTGATCTTCAACGACCTGATCCAAGCCATCACAAGTCGGTCCCCAAATGCTGCTGTGGTAGTATTTAGAACCTGGATTTACTTTTAATGGAATTGGCTGGACATGTTGGTGGTCGTACAATAAACAATTGAAGCTTCCGTATACACCATCATTGATATAATACATAACATGTTTGCTTGGGTGTCCAGTTACAGGGTCTGTAGTAGCTACTTTTCTGATAGAATGGATGTTGCAGGCTAAGGTGTAAGCAGAGCAAACATAGAAACGACCAGGTTCTGCAATTATTTTAACTGATGGGTCTGGGAAATAATCTTCAAGAGCCCTATTTATGATATCGGCAACCTAAACAAAATTTTATTAGAAACTGGTTTTTTTCCTTAAATAAATTTTTAGTTACCTTTTCAATGGATGTGCCTCTTCCACCTGGATATCCACCACCCAAATCAAGTAAGTTAAAATCATACCCCAAGGTTGAGGCATAATCAAAAATTTTTCGAGAAGCAGCAATAGCACGACGGTAAACACCTGGTTCACCACAACCAGAACCAACATGGAAACTAACTCCAACTACATCAAGGTTTAAAGAACGTGCAATCTCTAATAATTGTGGAGCTTCATTAACTGGATTGCAACCAAATTTCATTCCTAATTGACATTGAGCTATAGCAGCATCACATCTTATACGAATCACCAATCTAGAAAAGAAGATAAAGATGCATTTATATAATATGTACTCTATTTGATCATCAAAGTTAACATTGCATTCCTTAAACAAATCAACTTATAAATTTACCTTGCACGAGGAAAAAGATCCTTAATCTTATGCAATTCAGATTCATTGTCGAATGTCATAACATCAACTCCTGTAGCAGCAGCATGTCGAATATGACTTGCAGGCTTAGCTGGATTGGCAAAAATGATTCGAGATGGATTTACTCCTAGTTGCAAAACTTTATTAATTTCAGTTTTCGAAGCACAATCAAATCCAGTTCCTAAAGCTGCCAAAGTTTCAAGTACAATATTGCCATCATTACATTTAACAGCTGAAAAAAATGTGTTAACAAAAATTTTAATTGCAAAATTAAAGTATTACCATAGAAAGGTTCGACTCTTGGCATAGCAGCTTTGAAAGTTTTATGCTTTCGAACTATGTCGCCAACATCGCAAATATAAAATGCTTCTTCCTGCACACCAGTGTCAATAATTTCTTGTAGTACTGGCCAGACACCAGAATTTTCGTCCATAACATGAACACGATCTTCAAAATTTGTGATTTTCATCTTTAATGCGAAGTAGAAGGGTATTTGTTAAATACAGCAAAAATTTCAAATCGTAATAAGCAAGCTGAAACAAAAACCAATAATAAATTTCCATATGGATCCCATTTTTTTAACAACTTTAAATAGTTAGTAGCTAAAATTTTTCTATTAAATACAAAACAAAAAGCAAATCTGTAAAAATTCTATTTCTATTGCTATTCAAAATAGTTTATAACTTACGAGGCAGCAGGTGCTCAGAATGTGCCAGGTTGTGTGTTAGAGCGGGTGTAATTAAAACCTGGCGGGAGCTAGCAGCAGCTGTGATACCAGGGGGGCTCTGCGTTCAAATATAATCTCCAGTTGCAAGGAAAACGTTCGCTGCAAGTAGCTGGTGTAACTCTAGCTACAACACAACCCTAGAAGAAAAATTGATGAATCAATTTTCATATAAATAAATAGTAAGGCGGCTCACACAAACTTTCACATAGAAAATTACATTTTGCATATTGTGTTTCAATAATTTCAATGAACACATGTAGTAATGATATAAGCAGCAGGAAGGATGCTACTCTATTAAGCAATACGTATTCCAGAATTGGAATATTTTTAAATCGAATACGAACTGTTGTAGGTAAAGTTGTTTTTCTGTTCAATTAACCATTAATTCACTATGTGCATTTTACATTTCTATGAAAATTATATATACAAAATTAGAACAAGATTACTAATTAAATGCCGTAGATATCAAGTTTCATCAAAATCTAATTAATAGTTTGGTCGTAGGGGCTATGGATGGACACACACACACAAAAATTTTTGTAAAATTTATTTTTCTGGATTTAGGAGGTCATAAAATATCGAAATTCGTATAAGTCTCAATTCCGATTTTTTTTATGATCACAATACTAAAAATAATTTTGTTAACAAATTGTATTGTATTATTATAAATACTAACATCTATTGGCCATAAACCCTAATTATTAAAATTGCATCTTCATGTTCCTATTTCCATCGGAATCGAACTTGAAACAAGATGCAATATTAGCAAGAATTATACCACTAGGCTATTGAATTTGGATAAGTAAATAAATTATGTGTTGTTTGAACAGTCTTATTATTTGTGTGTAATAATAACTATTTTATTAAACTTATATTTTTCAAATATTTATTTCCGTAATCCACAAAATTCACATATTCAAAGAAAGGAAAAATATTGTATGTTTACATTACCAAAATTGCACCAAAATAGTATTCTAGTTATTATAAATTCCAAGTAAAAAAAAATCAGAATAAGAATGGAAAAAAGATTTTCTAAATACAAAACCAAGTTCTTATACTAGAAGTAAGTTCCAACCAGAAACAGGGTGTTTGTAATATAAATAGCATGACTTACTAGATTCTAACACAGATAAATTTTATAATCTACAAGATTATAATAAAACTACTATTTTTTCTTCTACTCATGTGCGCCATTAATGGCAAGATCATGTCTTAATAGTGACAGAAAATAGGTGAAATAAAAGATATAATCTTGACAAAACTGTTAAATGTTAGAACTTTTTAATGATGTAATTATTGTTCCAGATAAGTAATGGGTTTTTCATAAGAAATATATAATAATATAATTAATCATCACTCAATTTATGTTTTTTCCAAAATTAAATATATATATATATATATATCTATGATAATTGAATAATCAAAACTTGATTGTTTAAATAACACTTTCAAATTTAATAAGAATCACCATTAGATACGATTATAAATTGATATTTTTTACTCTTTAAACTCAAATTCGCTACAATTTGGCCCAATTCAAAGGATTCTTGCAATTCTGATTAAAAAAAAAATCGTATATTTTGCTAGATAAAGTTTCTAGTTATTTCTTAATTAATAAAGTTGGAATGAAAACTGTTTGCACAATTAAGAACAAAAAAATATTACTACTAAAATTATATGGTAAATTTGATCATTAAAAAATGAACATTTCCAATGTAATTCAATCAAGTAACTATGAATTTAGCCAACTATAAGACTTTTTAAATGATTTCAATTATTAAATGTTAAATAACTTTGTAAATTTTATTTTACCTTCAGGAGAAGAGGAGCATTAGCTCTATATTTATTGCATACCAACATTCACAAAACGTAAATATCAATTGGTTTCATAAATCCTTCGTCTAAACTTCAGTCTGCACAACAAAATATTCCTTTTAAATAAAATCTAAGGATATAATTTCTTGTTGAAATAATTTAACTTCACTTAATAATGTAAAATAACTGCACTTGTGTTTTTTGAGAGGTTGTGATTGTGTGTATGTGAATAGTCAGTGTTAGCTGTGAACTTCTCGGTAACACACATGCTTGTCTTATATAGGCATGAACACTGTTATCTATCCGCTCTTCAACCCTACTGATAAGATAATCTTATTGTGTTGTAGAGTACAGTCAATGAACATAAAATCGTGTTATGACTGGTTATGCTTTTTAGTTTAATAGAAGAAATTCAATTAGAAATGATGTCGTTTCGCATGTATCATTTCTTCTTGTAAACAAGATAAAGGGAGAAGAACTTTCATCTTTGACATGCTTTTAATATTATTAGTCAATTTTTATATGCATTTGAAATTACATTCTAATCAACACTTGACATTGAGAAAATGGAGAGCTGTATCCATTTTGGTAGTGATTACTCTATGATGATAGAAGACATTGGCTGAGAAGAATTTAAAGACGTAGGTTTTCGGCATTCATTAACTGTTTGAAAGTATTACGGTGTATTCTATAAGAGCGTAAATTTTTTTCTTTTTAACGACATTAAATTTTTATATATTTTTATTGCATTATATATTGTTCAATAATTTGTTGTTTTTTTTTTATCTTATTTAATACTTTTATATTCTTAGATAATTTTTTATTTTATCAGAATATTTGTTTAGGTTAAAATTCAATTTTAATTAGGACAAAGTTGAATAATTATTCTATCTAGAATTTAAAATTTGAGTGGCGACTGTGTGAGGAATGTCCATGTAAATTTTTATAAAAATCCAACAGTCTTGAAAATTTGCAAAAAAATTCAAAAATTAATGAAATTTTTAATTTTTAATCATTTCTTTTACCAGCTTGAACTAATTTTTTTTTCTCGAGTGAAAAAATACTAAAACAAATAGTTTTGTATCTCAAGACTACTATATTTTCAATTTCTAAATAGGATTCTACCAACTTCGTCTGAATTGAAAGGAATTTTCCCATTTACATATTTTCTGTAAATTCTTTCAGCAAAAATTAATTAGAAGTGAATGAAAGCAAATATTGTTAAATATAATATTTTGAAAATTCAAGTTCATAAAGTAATATTTTATTAGTACTAATTTTTATTTTTTCCAATGTAACAGTAGCTTAATGGATTTTCAATTTTATTGATTGTTTTATATCGTGCTGTTAAAAATTATCAGTTGTAGAATAGGTCATTTTATCTTGAAATATGTTATTAGCAACAATAATTCTTGATTACTATTTTTTATATTATTACACATAAAATAGATGAAAATATGATGCTATTTGAACTTTTGATCGTTAAATTTAGTTTAAGTCACAAATCATGATTTATCTAGATTATATTTTGTAGACTGAATTGTTTTCCTTACTTTGATGCTGCTTTACCTTATAGAAATATTGTTAGCATCCAGTATATTTCTGAATTTATGTGGTTATAATTTTTTATTTAAAAATTAAAGTACAAAATAATTTTAATTTTTATTATCAATTTGAATTCATATAAGATCTTGTTATGCATTCATCATCAACATTTCCTTTAAATGATACTCCAATAACCTTCTTCAAATAGTTTCACTGAATAAAGCAATTTATTCAGTGAAATTATTTGTAGACAGTTTAAGGAAATCATTTGAAGGTACAATTTAGATTAAATTCCGCGAAGAAGACAAAAAACAAACTTAATTTTAAAGTGGTACAAGATTCCAGTAAATGTAAAAATTCGAGTTGCGCATTCTTAAAGATAAAGTAGTCTTTCAACCAATTTGTTTCAACTAAAGATTCTGAAACACATTCAAAGTAAAAAATTACTTTGTCTTTTAATAATTAAAAAATCCAGAAGTTTTGCAATTATATCATGAATTGAGAATTTTTAAATATTGAAATTAACAAAAAGAGATTATTTTAAAATTGCTAAGTTGTTATTCCAGAAAGTTTAGTTGAAATAGTTTAAATTTTAAACAAAATAAGTAACAAAGTTAAAATGTTCATTTCCTTCCGAGACTTTCTTCAATCTCTTCCAAAAGCAATTCCATCCGTCCTTTCATAACTGGCTGTCCCTTTTTTGTCCTCTGATTTAATTTCTTATATTTCTCAGTCTTCTTCTTTTTGTAAGCTTCTAAAGCTGCTTTCTTTTCTGCTTTCTGTTTTTCAATTTGCTCTTTCCTTAATGCTTTTTCTTCATTTAATATCTTAAATTGTTCTTGAGCTTTTTTAAATCCTTTTTTCTTTGTATCCTTCAAATTTTGTTTGGGAGATGTTTCTGGGACTGAATTTTGGCATATATCTTCGTTCAAATTATTTTCATTGTTTGCTTCATTTTCACTATCCTCTTGCTCATATATTTTTTGCACATCAATCTTGGGTTCATCTTTAATTTGTTTGTAGTATTCTTTCTCAACTTTACGTTTACGTTGTGATTCCCACTGTTGCAGCTTATATTTATTACTATATTTTTTTAATCGATAAAGTTTTTTATTGAATGGTTTTTTTGATGTGGAATCTTCAACTGGTTTTTTGAAAAATTCTTTGCTTTCTTTGTTTTCAGGTTTCTGGAAGCAGTTTTTTGCAGAGTTATCATCTTTTACTGGTTTTTTAAAAAATTTTCCTTTGCCATCTAGAGGACGAGATTTGCCTTTATTTATAAAGCCTTTTTGGACTGGAAACTTACAGGTACTTTGTTTATTATTACTCTTGTTATGCTTCATGATTAAAGAATTGAGTGTCCAACCTGAAAGATATGTTTAATGAAAATAAAAAAATAATAAATCACTTGGAAAAATTAGATTCTTCTCATAAAAAACAAAAATTTACAGTGCTGATAATCTAGAGATTGTGACAAAAATAGTTTTACCCAATTTCAAAAGTTAAGACAGCAGTTCATAATTTTTATTAGTTTCCTTAATATCCATTAAGATGAACCTACTTCAAAAAATCTACTAAACCAATTAATTTATCAAAAAATTATTGTTTATAATTGGAGTCGTTACAATAATACTTAATGTAATGAGATATAGTATGTGGGAGCAAATATTACACAACAACCAACCAATTTAATGATACAAAGTTAAACTGATCCTTTAGCCTCATTGAAAATAATGCGAGTACTATTAAAAAGAAGTAATTATTTTCAAAATAGAGTAGTGCATTTATTATTTATTCAAATGGCACTTACTCTAGTTAAGATTAATGCATGTCACTACTGCGACCTTTCTTAGTTGCAGTTGCTATGGTTTAATGATAAGGTTCTTCAATGTACAGTTCCGGTTATTGCAGTAAGTCATATTAAATTAATTTTCATATCAATGGAATCATTTTTTTAATTGAGTTTTAATTTCAATCTTTGGATTTTAAAGAAGCGATTATAAAATAAGTTCAAATAATTAGTTCATGTGAAATGTTATGTGGACTTTCAACTTATTGCAATCATGTATTTATTTATTATAATTTCTGACGAGGCATTTTTTATTTATTTATTATTAATTAACTCAGTATGTAATTCTTCAATCTTAAAAAACCATTATGTCCATTGAAATTCAATGCTGTTTTATTCTATAGAAACCAAGGATAAAAATTGTTGGTTTATTTCAAAATTAGCACTGTCAATGTCCACACTAATCCCGAAGTTACACAGAAATTAGAAAAATAAAGGCTGTAAACCTTTTAGTCGTGAGAGCAATTGCACTATAAATAAATTTTATTATAAACAAATTAAAATTATATTATTTTAATTTTAAATTAAATAATTTTTTGTATTGTAAGGTACTATAAAAAATGTGCAAGGAAAAATTTCATAAAAAAAAAACTGGATCAAACTAAATTAAATAGGTTTCAATTAGAAATAGCTAAATTATAAGAATAGAGATAATGCTTTTTATTTCAATGTCAAATATACTGATAAGAGAAGTAATTTTTGCAAAAATATTTTAAACAATATATTTTGTATAACCAAAATATTTTCCATACTATTTAACATTGATTCCCATATATGTGTACTTAAATTTTTTTATTATTCAAATGATTAAAATATTTTTGTGGAACCTGTGAATAATCTGTGCTAAGTTCAATTTTGTAAATACTAGGATCATAATTTTTTTCCTGTCATTTTGTTATGTGATACGATCACTACAGCGAAATATATTTCTCTGAAATAGTTGTAATTACATAGCCAGTTAGAAAAAATGAAAGAATAGAATTACGGTTCTAGTATTTTACAAAAATCAAAATTCACAAAATTGAACTTCGCACACTATTCACAGGTGTCACAGGATTTACAACAGCTTGATTGCTAAAAAAAATGAAAGTGGTTAGATATCTTGGTTTAGTTTTATTGATTTTTCAATACCAAACTCATGTCTTTGAAATATTGATATTTTAATGATAGAATGTTCCAGAAGCTTAACAGTAAGAAAATTGAATTTATTACTAGATAAAAACAATAAATTAATTCAAGAGATGACCACATTCAAATAAAGGGCGAGTTGTTCGGATTGCTAACTAAATTTAGACCTCACTCAAAACATGAGTGAAGTAAAGACTATCAACATTTTTCATTTGTTAATTTTAAAAATTAATTTTGTTTAGGGTTTAAGTATGAGTCAATTTAACAAAAATTTCATTTTATAATCGTAAGCGCTGGAGCAAAAAAATATTCATGCACTCATTAATTGGCCTCTCGTTAACTAGATAATTAATCTTTCTACATTCCAAATTCCCAATTTAATAAAGTTCATAAACTTTTATTAAACTATTTTTTAACAATTTTTCTCTTCGATAAAATAAAGATCACGCGAAATACCATAGGACATTGGCTTCCAAGATAAAGCACAATTAAATTCCAATTGCCTTAAATTACTCATCAACATAAAATCAGGAATATTATTTGCGTCGTTAAACTTGAACATTAGCATTTCACTAGAAATTGTGTGGCATTGACACAAAAATTGATCGCAAAAATATGTTAAATGCGTCACACGAATGGCTAATCTAGAAATTTTATATGATTTATTATTGGGAATTTAATGGAGTGTGCGCTAATTACTGATGAACAATGAAAAATGGATTAATAAAAAAAAAACAGAGGTTTTTTTTATAGAAAAAAAATAATTTCCCGTTATTTTAATTTATTAAGTAAAACAAAAATAGTGATATCAGATTTGACGCAAATTGATTTTATAAACTGGTTTTTACAAGTTGCAACGTGGAAATTTATTCTTATTAATATTGTTTATTAATTAGAGGAAATTTTCCAAATTTTTTTGTTAAATATTTACGTACTATGTACATAGTTTAATAAATATTATAGGGTCTCTCTCTATCTCATTATTGTACTTGTAACTTTACGACTTCGCTATTTTCATTAAATTTTATTTGATTGCATTATTCAATTGTAAGTATTTCAACAATTTATGAAATGGAAGAATGCGCACGTCAGAAATTCAAATTTCCTAATTTATTGTCCAATTGATTTGACACTGAAAAAGTAAAGAATCTTTTTGGCTAATTTATCAGAATTGTTAGATATAAATACAATATCGGTAAAAATTAATTCAAAATCTGGGGTTGTTAGAATGAAAAATATAGTAGTTTTGGTAAATTTTGACAATTTTTTGCTTGCAAATCGATTGAGAAAATTATCATTACCTTTGCATTGTTTGTTTCTGGAAACCTATTGCGAAAAATTTCAATGTTCGTTTGTTTGTGTCAAATATCTAGAGAATTTCCAACAATTTAGTAAATAGTGTGAATGTTGTGTTTTGTGCCATTATTTATAAACAATACGATTGTCACATTTTTGATATGCATTCAATTTCATAACAAGTCTGAAAAATAAACAAAAAAAGCTTTAAATAAAAAAAATTTATAAAAGCAAAATGTGCAATAGTTCATATAACTTGATCAGGTTACATTTGCCTAAAACAACAATTAAGAATTTTTTTTTCTTGAACAATTAGCAAAAATATTATTCTTGTTGATAAATATTCTCGTTTTGTTTATATAATTTTTAATTAACAAACGCTTTTATCATTAATTGGTTAACAGTATGTTAAATCTATATATCTATAAAAAATATCATTCACCCTTCAAAAATTTTGGTGAACTTGACTTTATTTATATTTACATCAATTGTTTTGATAAACAATTTTCATAAAAACATGTAACATTGAAATTACTGATAAAAATATTTGATGAAAACCTCAACCTTAATTTTAATCAACATGCTGTGAACAGCTGAATAAATAAGAAAGAGCATAGGGTATTTGATAACATGTTATGTATGAGTATTATGTTGATTTGACACAATGAACCTAAGATAATTACAAATTTTCATATCATTTGTAGAAGTAACGCCATCAGTTGTGCAGTGACTATTTTACTTAAAATAAAGAAGAAACTGTACTCTATCAATCAAGTGCCACATTAAAGAAAAACTTTAGTAATGTAATGTGAGTTGTAATTAAAGTGAAATTATTATAAAAACCATTAATAATAGTTGTGATATTTTGCTGTGAATCAAATAAAGTGAACTTCAAAGTTTTGACTTGTGAATAACTATTAAATTTAGGTAAAAACTATTATAGCATTTTTTTGTAACCAACCACCCAATAAAAGCAGATTTGACAAATTTGAGGTAAAATGTGTACTACACTTAAAATCCTATGTAAATTATTCCTATAAAATGTATTCTTAATTTTATACAATTGGTTATAAAGACTACTAAAATTGATTTATAAAAAAAAAGAATGAAATATTTTTAAAAATAATAAGATAGTTAAAAAAAGGCTTTTAAAAACTTTAAAAGTTGATTTTTGATAATTGTAACAATTTTTGCTTCTAAAGATAGTAAGTGTGATTTTTGTATTGTAAAATTTACAAATTAACTAGTTTTTTCTTTATTTATAAAATTCTACATATTGAAAGATTGTAACACTCAGGAAAATAGTTACATAGTTTGTATATAACCCAAGTCTTGAGCTAGAGACTACAGTGTATTTTTTAAAATTGTTTAAATCTGATTTTTTTCTTTCAAATACTTTGTAATATGCAAACAGAAATTGTAAAGGTAAAAAATCCAATCCCGGCGTCGTTTTTTGCCATTTTCAGCTATTTTACATGTTGTTATTATAAAATCAATACAGTAGTCTATAGTAAATATCAGAAGTTTTAAACAGTAGTCATGCATTAGAAAAGGTTTTAGGCTCTATAATTAATATCTAAACACCTGTATTAGTTTTGTAGATTTATTTATTATTATTGTGACTTGTGCCACATTATTTAACATATGTGTAAATATCCAAAACTAGTGCATTCATTCTAATGATGAAACAGTAGAAGGTAAATGATCTGAAAACCACAATTTTTTGTACAAATGCATAAGTACCTCTGACATAAGAAACATCAAAAATAGAGACTTACAAGGTTCTGCAGGTATACTGTCGATATCTAATTTATTATTTATATTTTTAATGTTCCAAATTCATGAGAAAATGAAAATTCAATTGATATGTGTTTTAGATTCTATATTTACTATTTTCAGCGTTTGTTCGGAAGGATTCTATTTTATAATACATAAATTAAAATATAGAAACACAATTTTTTCTATATTGTATATTTAAAATTCAAGGTTTTGTCAAGTGATAGATATGTACCAAAATGATTAATACCCTTTCACCGATCTTGACTTTTGAAATGTCTGAATTTAAACTTGGAGCAAGTATATGCCAATCTCATTGATTTGCATTTAAAAATAAAATTTCCCCCATCAATGAATTATACTATAAGTGAATATGTATTATAAATTTCCCAAATTAACATTTTTTTCTGGGAATATGCCAATTTGCAACTCTTGTGGTTATTTATGGCCCTGAGAGTGCATCCAGACAGCGTTCTATGTAAAAAAAAATGGGATCTGTACAAAAAAGGATTTTCAGGTTGATAAACTTATTAGGATTTTCCAAAACAAAAGTAATTACAAATGATTTAGTAAATAATTTCAAATATTGTGCAATATTGTTTGACAATTAGACTAACAAAAGCATTTTTATCATTATCTGTGTTTGATTCATTATATGGCTTTCCAAATTACTAGTTGGCTTAATGTCAAATGATTCATTATAGTCCATGTAATAAAACATTTTTCTTGGAAGAAGACCCTTAAATAAAATTCTCTAATTTAAACTAAAAGATTGCCTGATGCACGACTCGCAATATTGATAAGAGGATTATTTCTTTTATCTAATGATCCCTTAAAATTAATGCGATGCTATTAAAAATGTTTTGGGGGATAACTGTGGAATTACATAAGCTAATGAGAGGATTGTTCTTATAGTTTTACAATATTTCTGAAATTTTAGATCTATGTTTTAGAAGAATTTATCAGTATAAAGAAAATATTCCTTGGCGTAACAAACATTACCGAAAGTACCTTCATTTAATTTACTGTAATTGAAAAACTAAAAAACTTCTCCTAATCTATATATTTTAAAAAATAGAACAATGGGTATTTTAAAAGTAAGAATGTCCAGTCACCATTAAAACTACAGTTTGCAAAAATATCCATCCAAAGTTAAATTTGGGACCTAATTTTTAAAGCAAAATTTGTACTTTTTTTCCTCTAGTCTTGATTCGTTGATCTTTCAGAGGACCATCTAGTACTGCTTAAAGTTGAAGTAAGAACTCAGCAAATTTTACGATGCAAATACCACAGAAAAAATATCAAGTGAAAAATTTGGGCTTACACTGTTGTTGTTCTAATTCTAATAGGATATACATAACATTAGTAATGTTATATTATTTAAAGGAAGCGGGGAGAAAAGTATGTCAGGATAGAAATTTAAAGAGATATTAGGAATATGTAAGGACAAGGTACCAAGAAAGGATATATGATTGATGTACCAGACATTGGAAATATTCTCAAATTGGTAGCATAGCAGATAAAATCCAATTATAATATAATTTTAATAACCAATCAAGACGGTAAGGAATGAATTCTTACTGCGTTATTTAATTATTTATAGATTTGCATTTACCTGTCGCTGAAGAACAGAAAAATAAATAATTAAGTATTGTTTTATTTCTTGTTATGAAACATGATAAACTAGTGCAGATTATTATTACTTTGTACTACTTTTTCACTACATACCCAATTAATTTTAAACAAAAATGAACTTATTGAAAAATTGAAGATCTATATTTAAATCAACCACATTTAAACACAAAAATGTTCAAACTACCTCATATAGCTCGCTCAAGCATATAATTTTTATCGACATAAAATAATTTCAAAGTAAATTAAAGCTAAACATATAATTTCTTTGAAGTTATAATTTACTTTTCGTAGAAACTAGTAATTTTGTAATGAAAATTTAAGAAATACAAAGTTCTCAATCACACTGGTAATCGATACCTTTACTTACTGAATTATGAAATAAAATAATATTTGCATTGACACATTACAAAATTTATCTTGAAGTGAAAAAAAACTTCTTTCAATAATAAAAGTACAGAAGTTAAAATGAGGAGGATAAGAATCCTTGACCTTTGATTTAAAAAAAATTGCAACCAATATCTGAACAATTAATATGTGAGGCAGTAAAGGTTAATGACAAGGTTGGAAAAAAAATATTTTTTCCATGTTGTGTAATCAACTGCATGTAAAATTGTGCAATATTAATTTATTTTTAAACTTATGTGCAATGTGGGTTAAATTATTTTATAAATGAATAGGACATGATTCGAATATTTTTAAGTCACCCAAATCAATTATATTGGGCCCCAACCTTCTCTCGTAAAGTTACATATGGATGCGTCAATAAACATGTAAAAATTAATTTGTGTCAGGATTTAATTAAAATTCATTAACTGGAACCAGATGCGGGTATTTGATAGAAGTATATTTAGGTGACACTTTCTACAATTTTTTTTTGAGATTTCATGTGGTTGATATATATGTAAAATTATAGATTAGTTTTATTCCAAAATGGCCTACCTTTGGAAGCCACCCTTGGGGTTGGCTGGAAATTTTCGGCGGAATCTTGATAATTTGTGATAACCTCTGATTAAAAATCAGTAGAATTCTTTGTCAATCGCTGTTTATCACGGTTATTTCGGGACGTTTAGAACAGACCATACCGGACACGTTCGGAGCACTCTCAAAAAGGACTGTGCTGTTGACAGTGACAGATTCAACAACGACCACAGCGGCACCTCACAACCAACTTATTAATTATAATTGAAATTTACAGGATTACCAACAACAAAACATTTACTGAAAATATAATAAATTTTTGAAAGTTAAGAAGAGAAAATTACGTATCTTATTTTGGAAAATCGATTTTACTGTTACTCATAAATAAATTAGCACTTTTCTTGTTAGGAGAACATTTATATTCATATAAATTTTTTTAAAAGAAAAGAAAATTTTATTATCTCGAACTTCTGATAATTCGCAAGGTTGCGTATTGTATCTATTATTTTAATTTTTACAAATCTTGACTTTCCCAAAATTTCTTGAAATTTTTTTATAAATTAAGATATACAACCAATTAAGCGGTCGATTTTATTACGTTGCCTAATTATTAACTTAAATTCATGTTGTGGGTATTTATTTTGGTATCTTTTCGAAATGTACATCTTGAAATTGTTCAATTTAATTTTTTTCGAAATATACATTTATCAAATTTTGAAATTTTTGAGTGAAATGAAAAATTTAAAAAAAAAATGATTAAAGTTTTGGATTTTTTGTAGTCTTGTGTTTTTGTTCTTTTTTTGTAGATAGGATATAATTGACTTTTTAAAGTTGCAGCTTCAACAACCAAAATTTTTTAACATAAAACTGTTCTAAAATCCCCCGCATACCTTTCACCCTTTACTTTTGTAAATTTTTCAATATTGTAATTTTAATTAACGTATCGTTGGTTGTATACCTTACCGTAGTTTTAGATAAATAAATTTATTTTTTTTTATATATGTAGAGTCTGTGGGTGAACTATTCAATTTGGACAAACAAAAATTGAAAAATCACTTCCGTTTTTTTTTTGTGGAAATGATATTAAATTAATAACAATACCGCACCAAACAAACGTTCTGACCTAGGAACGTGATTATGGTAGTTTTACATTTTTTGACGTTGAAACCGAATCCTGTGCCCAAAAAGCTCGTAAACCCCTAAAATTTTGTGCTAAAGCCCAATAATAAGCAAAAAATAGTGGCAAACCACAAAGTTTTGTATTTAAAATTAGACTTTTGGTAAATCGTCAAAAATAATTCCCTCAAGGTGGTTAAACCGCCCAAAAACAGATTAGAACCACCCCAAAACATGGTAAAAATACAATAACTACATGAAAAATATTTGAAAATCATTCTAAAGTAACCATCGTTGTAAAGTAACCATCCTCTTGAGGGAGACTAACCACCCCTTATATGAGGATTAAAGAAAAAATAGATAATCAAAAAGTTCTTTATAAAATTAACAACTTATGACTTTTCCCCTCACCTCTAAAAAAATTGATTTGCTTTCACATTCACTTTTAAAGCAGAAAAATGTTAATACAATTTATATCAAATTGTGTATCTATTGATGTGATAAATGTACAAAAAAAAAGTGTCACCTTGGCCCAATTACTATTAATAATCATAATTACATTAATTAGATATCTTATACAGTAATTGTTAAAAATTTTATGTGTTATTCATTCGAAGTGCTACTACAACCATTTCATTTTTATAAAAATTGTTTTATGGTATTAAAAAATCGGAGTTTTATATACATAACATTGCGATATGTACACACTTATCACTTGGCATTCGTTCTCTTCATGCCACGAAAAATAAAATATTCTGATAATAAAATCGGTTAGTAATTAATATAACAAATTATAATAATTTTAACTCTCCCTCCCATCACAATTTATGGTTACATTGGGAGGTTGGAATTCAGGTGCGCATATACACTTTTAAACTAGTACTAGCTCTCAACAAACTCAGACATTTTGTTGGAAGATTTGGGGAAATTTTGAAATAATAAAAGTAATTTAGTTGTGAAAACCAACCATGTGGATAATAGGTATGTTAGTTTTTTTAAAATCTAATAAATGTTTATATATTTTGCATGCAAATGAAAATTAGGTACGGATGTAAAAATGGAAAATTACTTCCTTATTTTTTTTTAATACATAGATGTAAATACATTTATGAATTTAAACGGTTAAATGACTTGAAAATATCGGATTTTATCAAAGAAAAAAGTTTAAACAATGTTAGTTTGTTTAGATAACAAAAAATGTGAATTCATTAAATAATTGATTACAAGTGTTCTGAATTTCATTTTCTTTTGTCGTGTTTGTTCGTCATTAAAGTGTATTAAATTAATTTTTAAATAAGTTTATCTAACAAAATATGTATCGGTTTTTCTTTAAATTACATTAAAATTTATTCTATTAAATAGATAAGAAAAATAATAAAATTATTGGAATTAAAACTGAACTTTTTTTGTATAGAAGTAAAAAAGATTTACATGTCTAAGTTTGGGCCAAGTTTTATTTGGTCTTCTTTAAGGCCTAAAGTATAAAAAATGTATCCGGCATAAGAAAATATAAAATAATTAAAATCTGCGTCGATATCTGAATTTTAAATATTCTTGTTTTAATTTGAAAACTGATTTAATGATATTTTTATCTTTAGTTTGTGACATTTTTTAATAAGAAAATATTTGCATTGTAATATAATTTATAATATAAGTAAATTAAATACTCATTCTTTATCATTTTTAATTATGTTATAATGTAGGCGCATTTGTACACAAATTTCTACAGAATTTCCCAAGCGTGATTAAACATCGTATCAACCTTAAAATAACATCTTAAAAGATGTAAAATTTATATTTAAAATATTAACGACGTCAATATGCTACCTTAAAAATTTAAATTAATATTTTATAATGTTTTATGGAGTTTAATTATTAATTTAGTTCGTAATAAAAAATAACAAAATAAATAAACTGATTTATAAACTAATAAAACGCGTTATTCTATACAATAATCATAATAAAAAAAAAACGGATTAGAAGCCTTTAAATAAAAATTATACCAGCATTTGGTTAATATTTAAAAAATATCGCTTAACTAGATATGAATTTGTAGATATTTATCATAAGATTAATATCACAAAAGTAAGATTAATTAAGGATAATCTGTTGGAAGATTGGAATAGTCCAACTATAGGTGGCATTATTTAATATGCAATATTTTGATACGATAAATAAATATATTTTTTTATACATATCACACATAAATCTAATAATCTTTTAATTTTTATAGATAAAATTGCTATTGTTTTTTTATATGATAAGAATCTGAAGCAACTATATTTATTTTAGGCACGGTTTTAATCATGCATTTAACACAATTGTTTCAGAAGTTTTAACAAGCGAAGATTTAATCTAAAAAGAATGCACAAATGTCCTCAAAAATTCCTATACGAAATAATTGTTTTTGGGGTTACATCTTTTTTTCCCCATGGAATAAAAAATGAGTGAAAATAAATGTTTTAATTAATACACAATTAACATAAATTTGTAAAAAGTTCTATTTTGTATATTGGTTGATTTTTAGATTTATTGGGATTTTGAAGTAAATGTAAATTTGAAATAAATGGATAAAGGTTGTAAATTATAATCAAGCATTTATGCAATATTTTGTGACTTTTGAAAATTCTGCAACCTCTAAATTACAGGAAAATGATCTGAAAGCCATTTTGAACGACCGCCGACATTATTAGAAACATCAAAAACGCTTTTTCCTAAAAATTCAGACTTACAATATTTTGCAGATTATACTGTCGATATTTAATTGAGGAATATTTTCGAATAAATGTCAATCTCTTGATTTCTAAAGATTTTTTGCTTATTTATTTCTAAATATTTTTTCTAATGTTTCAATTTTTAATTTTTGTGTAGCTTTTCTAATCTCATTGTACTATTTTTCCATTTGCTAATTTTGTAATTTTTGTTTCAGGGTTCTTTCTTATTATTTTAGGCACGGTATATGGAATAGATGATAATTTCTGGAAAGAGACATTTATAATTGACGGGTAAGATTATTTTACAATTTTAAAATTTTATGTAACAGTTATTTGAATCATTAAGCCTGAAACTAGCCCTTTGCGAGTGCGAGTATTTCGCTACTGAGTATTTCAAACTGTGTGTTGCTTTTTAATATTATTTTAAAAATTTATTAAACTCTCAATCAATCATAGTTATAAAATATAAAGATTAACTAGTTACGGTTAAGATTAAAACATGCCAATGTAGAAATTGATACGCAAAAAATGTTTCAATATTACTGTATACTTTTGATAAAATTCACTTATCTAAAAGTACACTTGTCTGTGTTTTTTATAGTTAATTTTTTAGTTAATCTAGGATTATTCTATAAAAGTGTAATATTGTAGTTGACTATTAAATGGTGATAAAATAATTTGATGACTTACCAGTAGACGAAATTACATTTTTCTTAAATATTATATGATATAAAATTAACCATAACTGCGACTTTATTTTGTATGTAAAATTACTTATTTTTTGACCTAATTAGAATATTATAGAAAAACCGGATTTTAAAGCTTACGAATGTTGCATCTTAATATAGTATTATCGTACCTATTCAGATTTTGGATCCATTTTAATGAATTCTTTGATCGCGTGAGAAGCAGTGTGTTTTAAATTGTCAAATTGTGAAATATGACATTCTGCACCTTGTCATCGTTATTAGATTATTAAAAATTAATTTTACAATAGAATATTTTTACACTAAGCAGATTCTTTCTATTTTTTATCTCTTTAGAAAGGAATTAAAACAGTGTGATGCTATAGAATCTAAATATTTCGAGCAAGAAATGCTTTTTTTTATAAAAATAAAATTATCGTAAATAATCATGACGCTGTAAAAACGTCTCGATTATTTTTCGCTCTCGTTAACAATATTTCTGGTAAAATAACTGATAATGATGACAAATTTTCTATATATATTCGTTCTTTCCTTTGTGTATAGTTGAATTTTTAAATTATTCAGTGGTTTTGTTCAATAATACTGAAGCAATAAAAAAATATACTTACAGGAATTTGCTGATGATAATCGAAACAAATTTACTTGTTTTCCACAATTTTCTAAAAGCCCAAAGAAAAATTTGTAACATTGAACCAAATTGATGTCACCTCCACGACGGTGGACAGTTTTATGAAATAATTACATAATTTGGGAACTAGATTCGTTTTTATTTAAATAAATACTTTGTGCTACTATAGTTACAAATGAAATTTTATGTTTATGATGAATTTCGCGGAAGTTGTCATCGGTAGCGCGTTTTATGTGGAACCAATTGATTTATGAATTAACTTCATGTTTATTGTAGTTCATTTTGCGTCTAAACTACTTTAGAGTTATTAAATTTTGGCATATCAAATAGATTGCATGCCACTACTTGGACAAACATGAATTTTTATGAAAAAAATATGCTTTTGTGCGATTTTTGTGTGAAAATAACAAAAAAACATCCCAAGAAAATAAATTGAAGGCTAATACATTCTTCAAATAAAGGCTTCAAAATATTATAAATACAGTTTTTTGATAAAATGTAAAATAGAAGCTCTAGAAGCCATCAAAGTTGCATTTTAAATTTTGAGCCCATTACTTAAAAATACTACATCAGATGGTATGTTAGTCGTTGTAATGTGTTCTACCAATGCTTCCGCACTACGATAAATACAAAACTTCCCGAGTTATGATCTGTTTTTGATGTTGGTTCATTTCTAAAAAGAAATTTGGGCGAAATTTTTAGATTTCACGTTAAAATTTCCCTCCACCGTTCGACGTTGAATGAACAATGAAGTAGAAATATCTATATAGTTTATGTTTTACGTCATGCCATTGGCTTGAAGTTTGATGTAGTACCAAACTTTGAAAAAATAAATCGAATATATTTCGCTGCATAGGCGAGAATTTCTTAGCTTGTATAATTGCATAAATTTGGCAATAACAATTTTAAATTGGCATCAGAGTTTGTTTTGTGACAATCACGATAGGATTTTGATACGGAACTCTAAAAAACAATAAAATTACGAAGTATTTACTTAAACCTATGCCATAATCCAAAATATGCTTTAATTACTACAATGTGCTTATTCTGATAAGAGTCATTATATAAAATATGTAGTTCTAATTCTCCTTGCGTAGTACACATTATGTACATATTATTAAAATTTTATATTTTAATTTGCTTAGTTATAAATGTAAAATTTATTCTCACTTTCATAAAACTAATTTTTAATTTTCAAGCAAAAATAAAATGAATTGCTTTTAACATTTATGATTAGGGACATTTAATTTTGAGGACATCTTGGTTAAAGAATGATGTTTGCTTCTGGATCAATATTTGATAAATTAGTATAAATTTATACTTATGTAAAAGCATAACTTTTATTATTTCTTGTAAACTATGATATTCTAATTTAAATACTTTTACTTATTTATTGTTAAATGTTTATAAACAGTCACTGAATTATTTATATTAGAAATATGTGTGATTTGCAAAGCATTCTTTCTAGTCATTGCGTAAAGTATTTAGAAAAATAAAATAAAATATATGCACGTTGATATTATATTTTATTTTTCAATTAAATAATAAATAAATGTTATGTAGGTATATGAAACAAAAATTTAATACATATTTTATATAATATTTGAAATTATATCATTTCATTACTTTGTCAAATTCTTTTTGCACAAGATTATCTTTATTATAAATCTAAGTATCAATATTTTAAAGATTTAAAGTAACAATAACTATGAAAGAAATTGATAATACAATTTTTATAATGACAAACAAATAAAGTGGGATAATAGTACATATTTATACACATGCCAACATATTCTTTTGGAAAATATAGCTATTTGATACTGAAAACTCGATATCATAAAAAATTGAGATTGTGGCTAATTTTAAAATTTTTAATAATCTTATTGTATTTTTGCAGACACAATGATTTACCATACAATTTATATAACCTTGAACAAAATAATTTGGATAAGTTTCATTTTGATAAAAATTTAAAAGATGATCCGAAGTGGGGCTCAAAAAATTGCGATTCTTGCTTCACTGATTTGCCTAGGCTAAGAGAGGGAAAAGTCGGAGGACAAGTAAGTAGAAAAACATATGTTTCTCCTCTAGTGTTAAAATATTTAGTAGGAAGATTTTATAACAATGTGCCTAATAGAGGACTTTCAATTTTCATTCCTTTATTTAATATAATTAAAGGTAAAGTTCTAATTTAGAATTTTAAAATTTCTAAATAAAAATTAAATTTAACAAAGACAGATAGCTTATTATCACAACATCCTCAAATTATTTTTTTTAAGCGAGATGTTTTTATTACGCGGATTAAATGGAATAATCCTTGAATTTTTTACTTATTTAATTTCATTCTGTTATGCAACATTTTAAGTGAATGAGTATTTATATTTACACAGTTTGATTATGATCATATTGAATGGTGCTTTTAAGAATTTTATTTTACTTTTAGCATACCGACAATAATTTGTAAGATTAATTTCTTAGAAATTTTTATTAATATAAATTAGTATTGTTTAAATTTTTATTATTTGCTCTTAAAAGATTCTATTTACAAGAAATATTTGGTTAAAAAATCAGTTCTACTAAAAGGTTTTTTTAAAAGTTAAAAGGCATAATTAAGTTGTTGTCTGAAATTTGGGCACATCATATGCCAAAAATTAACTTATTACAAAAGTACAAACAATATTTGATTATTGGGGTTGTTAGTTAGCGAGAGTAACAATGCAGTTATTGATGACAAAGTTTTCCAAGTTTTTGTTTGTTATTTCTTGTTTTGGCGATGTAAATTGGCCCCAAAATCTTGCGACGTCATGCCATTGTACATTTTCTTCTAGAACTTCGTGAAGAGACAAGTTCATGCCAATAATTCTCATATGATACCTTATCTGAATTAAGAGATTACATATCCTTAAGTGTAAATTTTTAAGTTCACATAACAATATCGGCACTTTTCGAATAAAAAAATGGGCTTTATTGAGAAATTAAAATGAAACGTCTCGTTGGGACACCCTTTACATTCGTTTAATCATTCTTTGCTATCCTCATTTAAGTAATCATAACCAGGAAGAACTCTTAGTAATTTGAGTATTGCCTTTTATTTCTTAAATATCTACATATTATTTTATTATACAAAATGTTTTTGTACACTTGAGTAAAAGTATTATATTGGTTTCAGTTTTGGGTGGCTTATGTGTCATGTCAAACTCAGTATAAAGATGCAATGGCTAAAACTTTCGAACAAATAGATGTTATCAAGCGTTTGGTGAACAAATATCCTGATGATCTACAATTTGTAACTAAATCAGATGGCAAGTAATTTTTACTATTCCAACGAAACATTCATAATTATGTCATGGTTGTAATCACACTTGGATTTTTCTGACGGTTTAATCTCATGCAGTTGTAAATGTTGTTTGAGTTTAATAAATGCATCTTTACTTAAAGGCGAAATTTTGTGTTCACAAGCTTCTTATTTTTTAATTTTAGATATTAAAAAGGCATTTGATGAAGGAAAAATTGCAAGCATGATTGGAGTAGAAGGTGGCCATTCTATTGATTCTCGTTTAGGAGTCCTACGAATGCAATATGAACTTGGTGTTAGATATATGACATTAACACATTCATGTAGTACACCTTGGTAAGTAAAACGAATTTTAATTTTAATGTAATTAGTCTATTGGTCTTACTAGTTGAAACAATATTTTAAAGTCTTCAACAAATATGAAAAATAAACTAAAAAGCAATAAATTATTGTTAAATATAAGTAAAGCTATATCTATATATTTTTCTTTTAAGGGCTGATAATTCATATGTGGATGATACTCAACCAGTTCACAATTTAACTGAGTATGGAAGAGTAAGTATAGCGCTTTTCATTAATAAAAAAATCTTCATAGTAGACATAATTGTAACAGTTCAATCTAATTAAAAAAAAATAAATTTTTGAATTTTTTTTATTTCAGGTAGTTGTCAAAGAAATGAATCGATTGGGAATGATGATTGATCTATCACATGTTTCACATGCTGTTATGAATCAAGCAATTGAAACTAGTAATGCTCCAGTTATTTTTTCACATTCTTCGGCTTATTCTGTATATGCTCACAACAGAAATGTTAGGGATGATACTCTAAAACTTGTTGTAAGCATTAAAAATTTTATTTTTCATTCCACTTAAATAATTATTAAAATTTAAATGCTGTTAATGTTTATTTAGGCTATTTTAAAATAACCTTCATTTTTTGGACAAAATAATTTTTTCTATATAATTTTAGACAAAAAATAATGGAATTGTAATGGTTAATTTCTATCCCGGATTTATCAGTTCTAATACATCAGCAGCATCTATTCAGGATGTAGCAAGTATGCATCTTAGGTCAAATATATTTTGATAAATTAATAATTCGGAGTTTTTTCTTTCTTTAGATCATATAAATCACATTGTTGACATTGCCGGTATTGACCATGTTGGCATTGGTGCAGATTATGATGGTGTATCACAGTAAGTTAAATATTTTATTGTTCAATCTATTTAATCCAAGTTTTTCTTATTTTTTAAATTTCTGTACTGTCTTATAATTTTTTTAGACAACCGATAGGATTAGAAGATGTTTCAAAATATCCCAGTTTATTTAATCTTTTGGAGGAACAAAATGCTTCTAGATGGACAGAAGAAAATTTAAAAAAATTAGCTTTTGTTAATTTTGTGCGTGTTTTTAAACAAGTGGAACAAGTAAGCACTTTTAAGATAAATACGCTGAATACGTTTTAATTGAATTTTAAATGTATTTTAGGTTAGTGCAAGTATGGCAGAAGTTTCCCCCGCTCAACAGTGGATTGCATTTGAAGATTTGGATACCGTAGATGAGAGAACACAGTTGTGGCAATGCAGAACCTTATTGAATAATACTAGTCCCGAAATCACTGAAAAACCTTCTGCACCTGGGCATGCAACGCGATTAACGAATTTACCATTAGTCTTTATTTTATCCATTTTGTTAATTAAATCGTTATTGTAAAGTTTTAAATTGTTAAAATTGTATTTGTAAATTGTTTTTTTATTATCTGCAAGATTTATATGTGATCATTAAATAAATAATTATAAATTTTAATCAATATGAAAGTTACCAATGAAATTTTTAAAACAAGTTTAATAAATATGTATTACAATCCTTGTATTTGTATTATTTGAAAATTAGTGTATGAATGGTGGACTATATTAACTAATGATAAACTTATTGAACTCATTTTGAAATAACTAGTCGCTTTAGAACATTTTCAGAATACTTACTAAATATGAGTAGATAAGTAGACAGAAGAGTACAAAACAACAGAAAACTGAACACGTTACCGTCAATTATACTTAGAAATTCTTCAAATTTGATTAGTATTTTATAATAATATAAATCAACACTTGATTTGAAAATATAATATATGTAGTCATATTTACACCAGGAAAAATGTGATGAATTCAAATTCTTCAAATTTTAATTTGTAATTTAACTAAGTTATAATTAACATCAATCAATATATGAATAGTTTTCGATCACTTAAATTTACCATAAAAATTTATTGCCAAATGCCGTAAGTTTTCACATTGGGTATTTATTTTGACACAAAGCCCTATCCCTTTAGGAAAATTCCTTGTTTAGACATTTTTTCATCTAAATGAAATACATTTTAATTATAATTTGGTGTATGTTTAGTTGCAATTATTTGAATTTGGCAACTTTTGTTTAGAAAACAAATTAATAATACCTGGCTGAAAATATTAAGTAAAACTTGTTTATTTAATAAATAATTATTATGCATAATTATTAATAAAAAGTGCGTTATACCAGAAATTCTTTTAAAATATCTTTTAAAGAATTAAAACCGCGATAAAAGGAAGCCACAGTATCCTAGAAATCGACGTTATCAGAATATTGTGTCTACACAATTAATTAAATGGTAAAGTAAAATATGCAATTAAAATTATTTATAAATGACTGAACAAGAAGCAATCAATTAAATAGTACTTACCATGTTTTAATTTGACGGTTTCACCGTATTCTTCTATCTGTATTTAATAATGTTAATATATTATGTTTCTTATTTTCTGTTTATAACTCTTTATCAATTAGTAATTATATTCTTTGAAATGTTTTTGCGTTTTAGACTTAAATTTATTTCTTGTAAAATAATTACTTTTTCATTTTTTAGTGTGCAATCATAACATACTCATTATGAAACCCAAACGGGTTTCATATTAGCCTCATTATGACACCTGAATATATACGTTTCGGTGTTGGTATTAAATTTATTCAATAAAATTGTCACTGGCAGATTCAATCAGATTGATGTTGTGTCAAATGTGCACACGCGCCTGAATTTTTTTTTGTTATGCAATTTATTGTATAAAATACTATAATACGACTGTTTTTGTAATAATCGTGATTTTTCTGTATTTGTGCAGATTAAAAATTTTTAAATTTGATAATAATTTAAGAAGAATTGCACTTTTTTACATTACTTTGCAAGAAAATTTATTAGAATTAATTTATATTAATCATGACACGCTTGATCTAGTTTAAACCGCAACAAATATCTTCTTATGATTTGCTGCACAATTCCGGTTAATACTTAAACATTTAATTAACCAGTTAATTCTAGTTGCAGTGTAGTTTTCAAGATTCATCTTAATTAAAAAAAAAAACCGTGCATCTTAAAAATATTTTTATCACAAAATTATCACATAAATTGAAGGCCTTTTCCAAAATTCCCTATCAATCAAACAAAAATATTTCTGAAAGTAAAAGAAATCATCAAGTCTAAAAATAATTTCAGTACGAAAATAGTAAGTCGTCCAACGATTTACATCTCAGTACAGAATTGAATCTTGTGAATTAATTAACATGCACTAATACATATTGTGTGTTCTCTGGTATCGAAAAATGATAACATTCGCAAAGTAAACTTTACATATTTCCTCCATTGTAGTGATATAAAACCATACAAACGGAAACTGTTTTTTTCATTGCTGATTATACTGCTCGTGCAACTGCCAATATGAACTGCGTGGTGCTGTTGATTGTTTTTGTTGCCTGTATGGCTGCATATAGCGGTGAGTACTTTTTTGAATTTCTGAAAGGTTATTGGTCTTTTTGATCTTTATATGTTTACGCGAAATTATCGGTTTGTTGATTTTATGTATAAATTAATACATTATTATTGAGTGATAACTATATTCTTTGCTTTAATAAAGAAAATTTGCAGTTTATTTCATTAACAATATATTTTTGAAAATGAATTGAAAATTTTAAAGCTTGTAATGTCTTTTAATTCACTAATATAATATGATAGAATTGTGTATTTTTTCTTAAATTAAACTTAAAATGTTATTTTAATAAAATAAAATCTTTTGATAAATTTTCTGTGTGATATTTTAAGTGTATTTTATTGTTTTTAAGAATTAAGGAAAATATGAATTCAATTTGAGTAAAGCGCAAATAATGTATTGAGTTGAAGTTATACTTACTTTGGACAGGGACTGAAGAGAAAGAAAACATTATTTCCTGAGTAATTTGTTCAAAATAAAAATTAAAATGCAAAAATTAGAATGTTTTAATATAAGAATAGAATGTGTTTCTCAATTCATTCGATGCAGCTAGAAAGTTATTTTTTTGTCTAAATTCAATCTTTAAAATAATCTTAAACTCAAAGAATTAATTATATCATAATATTAAAATTGAGAAAATTAAAGGGTTGTATTAATCGCCCATAAAAATTGCGAAAATTCCATCTAAAATATTGCGCAAAGTTAAGCTAAACGCTTACAGTAGAATTGACCATTGTCTCGTTTCTCGGGACGGTCATTTACTTGATGATGTTACATGTTTTAGTAAATAGTTATCACAAAAATATATTTTTTTGCGTTAAAAAAAATTGGCTGGATATATTTTGCGGCACCTTTTATTCTCCCTACATATTTTTCTTGCTCGGTTTTGTATTGTGATGACCTTTTTTACTCTTCATCAAATCCTCTTGTGTTCCATTTGAATGACAGTGACATCGTATGTTTATAATTTTGTATAAAGCATTTCTAGTATAAACACATTACAAATTTAAATGATAGGCATTAAGTATTAATTGCATGTATCTCTTAAAATATTCATTAATCAAATAAAGGAAAGCGTTTAATAGATATTTGTATAATCGATTTTTAATTTTTTGTTGTTTTGCACGATACCATGAAGCTATATAATTGTTTGAAACCTTTTAAGCTTGGAGATATACGATAATTATCGATATATATTTGGTTCTGAAATTACTTATTTAAAAAGTTTGTATTTATTAAGTATTTAAACACTTAGTTCAAATATATATATATATATATATATATATATATATATATACAGGGTGTACCTTAATTGGCTTATTTGGAAACAATATTGGTTACGATTATTAAAATCGTTTTATTTTTTAGATTTCGTAAAGTTATGGCTTTTTTTTATAATTTGAATCAATAGTTATTTGTAACATGAGTATTATAAAAAACGCATCTTGTAAAAGTACATAGTTTGCGTAACGAAACGCGTAGAGTTGAATTGCGCAAATATGTGAGTTTTACAAGTGGCATTTATAATAAGAGTTTTTCATATTTTTTTTTCTATTTCGCGTAAATTTGCATCTATTTATTTTTTTAGTTTGAATAGTATTTTAAGTTTTCAAAGTTAGTAATGTAAAAACTGCAATGACACATGAAAATTCAACCAAATAAGTTTTAGGTTAAAAGAATTTTTAAAAATAATATAAAATAATTGGTTCTATGCACAGAAATAGAGGTGGTTAGTCCATGAAATTCATCTGTCATTTTTGAATCATAATAAAGTTCGATTGCAATGTGCTTGAGTTCCGCAGTAGACAATAGAAGCATCAACGGAATGATGCACTCGTTTTTGAATTTCTTGAGTTTTTAATTTTTGGCTGAAAAAGTTCAAAGGGGTCCATGAAATTCATCTGTCATACTCTATTTGTCTGGTTCTACACTATTGTACACTATTCATTGTTCCAAGCTGACATTTCAGTCAATACTGCTAACTCCAAATTAATTAAAGTTACCAAAAAAACAAAGCTACAAAGTAATCATTGTATATGTGGAATAGAAAAAGATTATTAAAATTTTAGAGTTTTACGAAAATTGACCATAGCTTTCGAAAAAAATATAGACATTTTCTTTATTAAATAGGTTTTATTACATTTTATTTCATAAATCGGTTCTAATGCTAGTAACCAAGTTGGGAACATCCCGTTCGTACAGAGTGGACAGGTGGCGTGTGTGAAGGGTGCGGTGCATACAGGTGCTGCAAAGTAAATGGCTTGTCGAATAACCGTTAAAATAAGAAATTTTTAAAGTAAAGAAAAAATCTTCACAATAAAGCACAAACAGTCGCTGGTTCCATGTATACATTTACAAGGTTTTTGTATAATAGTAATTTATCTATAAATTTTTCATTCTTTCTAAATTTCATTTATTGTTCTCAACCTTGGTTATCGGCGTTGTAATCATCGGAATTAAAAGTTCAATTATGCGTTACACCACGAGGCCGCCTTCATTTATTTATCTGTAGTGACTTGTTTTTGTGTTTAAATACATATTTTTCATTTATTTCATTTGAAACTGTTTGACAACAAAGAAAAAAAAAAGAAAATTAATTAGATTCTAGTATTCTAGTAACTCCTTATTATTTCAAAATAAATTATTTTTAACTTCTGTTTTGTCAATTTTTTTACCGAGGAAAATTTTACTTATTAAAGAAACTAATTTTATATATTTATAATTCTTAAATTTTATTTCAATACAAATATTAATTAACTTACCAATTTTGAGTAGAATTCAGAATTTATAATTTTTTTGAATTAACTGTACGATGTATCATATTTTAATAGGAATATCGTGCGTAACATATTAATTTATATTTAAATATGTAAATATTGTCCATATCCAGCCTAATTAGCTGTAAAGCAAAAAAGTAGGTACATTTTATTTTGACAAAATATTCAATTTTTAATTTTAATTAATTACAAATACATTTACACTTATAAAACATTTTCAGGTCGTATGATCCATAATTTTTGTTTGGGATAATAATTGTATAAATTATAATTTAAACTGAAAATGTTTAGATTATAAAAAAAGTTTATTTTAATATTTAATTCATAATTAATAATAAACAACAGAATCGTTGTTATTTCTTTTTTTAATATGTACAGGTTTTACTTGATTTGTTTTACATGTACATTGTACCATGGAATAATATGCAGTTATAACATTGGGCGATAAGTTTCAAGTTTTTATAGGAAAAGCGCGCTTATAATATTAAGAAATTGCTATAGTATCTTGGATTTTTATACATTTACAAAAGAAGAGAATCGCTTTTTTATTTTCTCAAATTTGCTAATTTATAAATGTCTATGGTTTACATTACCCCATAAAACGTTCTATATTTAAATGTTATAGAACATCTGCGGAAATGTGGGAAGACAAAATTTTTTAACAATTTATTTTAAGAAACTCTGCCAATCATACATGCGACCTGAAATAATACCAATAAAGTTATTTGCGAATTGAAATTGTGTTCATGCCAAAATAATTAAGCATTAAAAATAATAATGGATAATGTTTATGTATTTTGAGTTTTATCGTGCCATCTGTCGAATATAATGTTCTTCTCTAATTTTCTTACATGTTGTTATTCTTGTATTAGAACATTTATTTGTTTCGAGGATATTTTATTTTATTTTTTTTTAATAATGTAATAATGTAATATTTTATAGATGCCTTAAATTAATTAAAATAGTTCTAAACTGCATTTTCATTGGTGATACAAGGTGTGGTGTGGTTTTCGAGATTAGCCTAAATCAATAACCAAATGTGCAAACAAAATTAACTCTGAATATAACATGCATGTAAATATTTCACATACGTTGCTAATAATATTTCATTAGATCATTGTTTGTATTGATAAGATAGACAGTTTAATTACACTCTATTTTGGTTGTTACTTACTATCTGGATGTAATGGTTTAATTACTGCAAAGAATAAATTGTGTAATTGATCGAAAATGTATTTGCTATTAAAGATAAAACATGAAAAAATAATTTAGTTTTCAAAATAAATTTATTTTTGGAAACATCAACATTATTTTGCATGGTTTGTGATATTAAAAAAAAACAGTTTCTTTTACAAGAAAATTTAATAAAATGAAAAGTATGTTGATGTCTTTGTATTACATATTTAAGTGAATGAATGAATGATGAAAATATTTAATAAATATTTTTTTGTTACTTACTCATTACTTATTAATTTCATGTTTGAAAGTCGATCTTGTAGCCTAGTGCGTAATATCTTTGTTTGTAAACATTTTAAAATAGTTTAATTTTTTTTTGTTCATTAAGCTTTTTGGGATATTTGTTTGCTTCTTCGTTAAATTATAATTATAAATCAATTTTATCGAGTATGAATACAAATAGAAAAGCAATACATGTGAAGGTAGTAATAAAATAATCATAAAGAAAGCAATGTTAGGTGGACATTCTATTTAATGCTTTTACAAAAAATAACAAATCAATAAATTGATCTGTCTGTAACAATTGTAAATTGCAAATATTTTTCCAAAGTAGGAAAAGAATTAAAATCTAAAAAATTATAATACAAAGTCTTATCTGAAAACTATAAATGACCTTTTATGAAGAGGAGTCAAATGATTTTAAGTAGCAGCAATAATGAAAGATTTAATCGTATAAATTAATTTACAACATTGCAGAAATTAAATTATAAAAAAAAAAATTTGACATTTTCATCCGATGGAAAAATATTTCGGGTACTATGTATTTATTTTTTTTTTAATCTTTATTTTATTTTTGTAGATGCAACAATTTGTGAACCATTGTCAAAGTTTAGAATGGATTGTAACACATGCTTTTGCAGTGCCGATGGTACAAGATACGCTTGCACTAGAAAGTCATGCCGAGGAGAACCAGTAAGTCGATTTTTATTTAAAAAACAAAAAGGATCTCAAAAATTATTTGTTTCTTTTTAATTAATTTTAAAAGCTAATGTTCTATTTTTATGCCAATGAAATATATTTTGTTCTGTTCTGTTCTTTTGCTGCAATAAAAAATTTACAAAAATGTCATTTTTGCATATAACATTTGTATTAAAAAGACGTAACATTTATAAGAACATTATTTTTGAATTTAAATCTAAAATTCAGGAACAGATTGTTTCAGAAATATTATTTAGAGCGATACCGTATTAAAGAAGACTTCCACCTAAAACCACTGGTTAAGTTTCGCTTCATTTAACGTAATATATTATTTATTTTTTAAAGCATGAAGCATGGCATAGTTAATGTACGAGTTTTAGTTTTAGTGCATGCTGTTACAAACAAATAACAAATCTAAATATTTCATTACTAATATTGTGAAATTATCACAAGTTTTAGAGACTTTAAAAAATGATAAATTTTGATTTCGATCAAATTATATTTTAATTCAAAAGTTAGATGAGCAAAAAAAAATTGTTTTTTAGTAACAATTTTCGAATTGGGGTCCCCTTTGCATCTCGAACGGATGGAAGCATGAGAAATTAAAAGAAAATCTTCAAAGCATTAGTTTTGGATTTAATTTAGATTTATTTTTAAGTATTTAACATTAACAGAATTATTCGTCTGTTGCTTTAATTATCTTGTCTTTGTTTTAGCAATTGCCGGATGATTACGACTATTATAATTTCCAACAAAAAGAACAAGATCAAAAAGATAATGTACTTCCATACATTGATGATGAGATTCCATCTAGCAGGGAGCAATGGGAACAACAGCAACAATCACATCGAGGAGGTGACATAGATATAGATGAATATGTATTACCTGGTAATGCTGATGATCCGAGATTTGAACATCGCTTCCAAGATATTGATCTGGGTGATCAAGAAGCGGAAGATATCGGTGGTTTAGATGACAATTATCGATTCAAGAGGAACATATTTATATAAAACATCTATTTATTGCTAAATGAAGAATATATTATGCTTTGCTAAAGAAAAGTAAATGTCATAAAATTAATATGAGTATTAGAATAAATTTTGTAAATTATTTAATTTTAAATGTTTGTGAAAATTAAGAAAATTTTTGAGCAGTTTATATGTTGACAAATTTAATACATTTTAACATTAAGAATGTATTTGCTATATATTTGATGCCATACGAAGTATATTTAAGAATATTTTTTTATCTTAACTAGATTGTACTTTCAATTAAATAATTAAATTATCAACAAATTAATCAAGTAGCATTTTTATTTTCTTTGCAATATAACGACCCTTTCTCGTTTTTATGTCTTGATCTCTTCCTAGAGAAAATCATATTGTTCCTTTGTGCATTGTAATTCAAGAAAAAGCACATCGAGAAATTGATGTTATATACTTTAATTAGAGTAAAGATGATTTATTTAATTACTTTGAAAGGAAAGTATACAGTTTTTTATTGATTTGAAAGTTTTGAGGTTCCCAGGACTCGTTTTGGATATTTTCATGATGATTACATATTAACAATTTTATATTTAACAACGTTATGTCATTAGTTTACGTAAACAAATATTTTTTAAATAATATCTAATTAAAGATCAACTAATTTAGATTATGACCAAATAAATATTTTACCGTTTCATTAATACAAAGTCGAATGAAGCCCCCTCCAGATTTTTTTCAAATTTTTTCATTTCAACTTCTCATGTTGTTATAGTTATTATTTATTATTAATTGTTTAACAATTCTTATCTTTTATCTAAAGTAATATAAATAATTGTTGGTATATAATTTAAAACAATAATTATAATTATTTTAAGGTTTTTAACATTTATTTTGATATAATATATTCTACTCTCGCATGCTTATGTTTTTGTTGCCGTTTTTGCTATTCTCCACATTTTGATTTTACCCTTCCTTCTTGCTACTCATCAATTGCTGAGGCTTATGAGTCGGCATATGGTCTGTTTGTATTTCTATATCGATATTTGAGTTACTTTCAAGCCCCTAAATGCACAAAAAAGCAAAGAGTTAGAGAGAGAGTTAGAGAAATTTTCTTTTGCTTTAGACTAATTAAAATTAAATAATCTACTTTTCAAAGCAATTAACTGTTTCCAAATTTTAACAATTCCTTGAAAGTTACTGTTGTTTACTGAGATTCATTGCTATTAAACTTATATTAATTGTACTATTAGGTTGAAATTGAACTATTAGTATTGGCACAATGTTTATTATTAATATCTATATTAATAATAAACATTGTGTTATTATTTTTTATTTTTATTAAAAATGAAATATAGACAGGTAACAGCCAAATCAACTCAAATATTAGTATTGGGCAATGACTGAAATTTGGTCAAGTTTTCTGACTAATAATTTTATTGAATTGATTTGCACAATTTGAACTAAGTGAATGAAGATGATAAAATGTTTCTGCGTTCATTGACATTTCTTCTGAAATAAGAAATGTTGTACTTCTTTTGTCTTCAAATTTTGTTGATTTTCCATGATTTTTTTGTGGTTAAGCTCCTTCTATGAAACAATTTAATGGTTAATAAATATTTAAATGTTTGCGGAAAATATGATCAATCAAATGATAATTTATTTCCACGACATCTGGCTGTTATAATTAACAGATTTTTTTTAGGTAAATTCAATAAATTATTTTTGGAGCAATTTTATCATGTGATATTTAAAAGCACCGATAGTAATTGATATAGAGGCATATGAAACATTCAGCCATATCAATCGCAATATTATTTTAATTGTATCTAGTAATTTTAGAAGGGTAAGTTTGTTTTATTTAATTTTATATATTGGGATTTTGTAACTTGTTTGTTGGTGTTTTCGATTAACTGAGTAATTGGTTTTCAATAATACTTGATTCAGTTGATCAGTATTATCCAATTCAATGCCAATTTATCAACCATTTCATTAAATACTTCATTATTTCTTTCAAGTGAAGAATATTATAAGCGTAACAGAATAGAAAGGAACTATCCTACTTATTTATTCCATGAAATAAGTTAACTAAAGAAACTACATATGAATTGATACTCTTTTGTCGACCCCATGTTATTTGATCGTATGTGAAACACTTTCATTGTCTTTTGATGAAGTTCTAGAAGGACTGATTCAAGAAATTCAATTTAGGGGGGCTAGATAATTAATTTGCTCTTAGAATCAAAATGGCGGAGTTGGAATGGTTGGACAACTACATAATTGAGAAAGCATTGAGGAATTATTATGAGGATGATAAATTAGTGGTTTTGGAACACACTTTGAAAACAGCAGTACCAGTAGGAGATAATTACACTAGTTATTTATTCAGAGCTTCAGTAAAATTTAGAATTAACGGGTAATTTTATAATAATAATAGAAATTGTAATAATCCTTATCATGTTTAAATTTTGCAAGGGTTACACCAGTAAAGCTTTGTTTATAAACATATAGTATTATTTAAAATGATTTTTCAATAACGCAGAAAAAATTACTTTTTCTAATGACTTTTTAGAGATAACATAGCATCCACATCTATTATGATTAAAGTAAAACCTTTAGGAAATGATTTGGAAAGTTTGGCTGATGGTCTGCATTTGTTTTCTAAAGAAATTGAAATGTTTGGAAAAACATTACCTGCCATGTATAAAATTTTAGGTAAATTATTTGTAAATATATTTCACAATAATTTTTTATTTTCATGAAATATAGGTCCCGATTTAAATGGATGTATGTCATCTGCGTGCATGTTAATTTTAAACAAGCCAAATAAAGCATTGATACTCGAAGATCTATCGCTTTTCGGTTATAAAATGGCACCAAGGCAGGGTGGTTTAGATTTAAAACATTGCTTATTGGTTATGAAAAAACTTGCTTTATTTCACGCTTCTTCAGTATTACTTTTTGAGAAGGTATGTAAAATTGGACAATTTGCTACATCTAATTCTAATTTGACATCTTGTAATATTTTTTTTATAGATACCTAATATTTTTAAAAATTACGATACAGGTATTTTAGTGGCGAATGAACATGTAGAATCTTGGTTAAAATTAGGTTTGAATTGCTTAAGTGAAACTTGTGTTAATTCTCCTGGTATGCATTTAAATAATTGAAATATTGGAAAAAGAAAAAAAAATATTTTAGGTATGGAACAATATTCGGCAAAATTGAAAAAAATGGGAAGCAGGGCTTGGTTAAAAGGGGTTGAATGTGGTAATAGAAAATTAGGAGGATTTAATGTTCTTAATCACGGTGATATTTGGGTAAATAACATGTTATTCAAATACGATGAAAATGGAATTCCCAATTCTATTAAATTTGTAAGCAAAAAAAAATCTTTACTTATGGTTTGCATTACCAACTCTTACATTTTAGGTTGATTTTCAATTGGTGAAATATACCAGTCCAGCTATTGATTTACATTATTTTATAGGAACTAGCCCATCTCCAGATGTAAGAAAGAGTCATTTGCACACTTTACTAGATGTTTACTATAACGAATTTACAGTTGGATTAGCTAATTTAAACTATTTTTCTGATAAGATTCCTACTAAATCTCAATTTTTGGAAGACTTTAAAGCTCGTGCGTTTTATGGTAAGTGATTAAAAAGTGTTTTTTAAATACACAAGTTGTTTTTTTAAATTATATTATATCAACCAAGAGCTTATCTACTATAAATAAATAAAATAAATATAACAGAAATTAAATCTAGTCTTATAAAATATGTTTCTCTCTGTTATTTTTTATCTTTGATTTCCAAATTTGGTTTGCATATGTTGCAGGTGTTTTATCTATGGCGACTGTAGGTGCTTTAGTAAGAGCTTCACATAGAGATGATGCAACGTTTGAAAACCTATGGAAGACTGACGGAATAGAAAGTTTCCGATATCATGCTTACAATAACAAAAATTACAAAGAGTTAATTGCAGCTGCTTTGCCTCATTATGATTCTTTGGGAGCTTTTGAGTAACATGAATGTAAACTAAACTAGAATGTATTTATTTAAAAATTATTTTAATCGCAGAGTTTAGAATTTAAAATGAATCATATAATAATTTCTTATAGGCTGACTTTTCTAAACAGAATATAACAGATATAAGATAATCAATTGATCTTACTTATTAATAATAATAAATAAACATTAATAAACAATTTTAGACTTTTAATGTTATTAATGAATTACGAGTATAATCGTTTTTTGGTGAAAATTTTAAGAACCCTAAAATTTGGATTAGTCGTTTTTGTTCAATTTTTAGCTTATAATGAGTAGAAGGGAGATGGAATGATTGGGGGTTTAATTAGATGGAAAGGGATGGAACGATAGAAAGTTAGAGATTGAATGATGTGAAATTACAATTTTCGGATGACAATGTGACAGTAGAGACAATGAGCTGTAACGATGGTACAGTTGGACCGGAGATATAAGAACGTTTGTATTTGGCTGAGTGATTATTAATTCTATTAATTTTTATGATTCTCAACCGCAACCCCCTTTAAATATTTGTTATAAACCCTCGTTATAAACGGCACAGAACCGTATTTGAATTTATATTTTATTTTAATGATTATTGAAAAATGAATACTAAATTATTAATGACAATTATCACTATTTTAATACGATTTATATTATTATTATATGTACAATAATTATATCGGTCATTTAAAATAATAAGTCATTTCCTTGCTCGAGACCAAGAAAGTAGTCAAACAAAATGAAATAATTATGCATATTTATCATTAAAATTTACAATTAAAATTACTATTTTTTAATCGTCATAAGTGTATCCGGATATCGTACGCTTTTTTTGTGCAGAATGGATGGCGCGTTATTCAGTACAATTACTGTATTAGGTGACAATTTAAAAATAATCAAAATAGGACTTGATTTGATGTTTCTACTTTTGAATCGTTATCTACAATACAGACACACAATTTCGAAAAAAAAAAATTGAGCGCGTTGTCATTTTATTTGTCATAGAAATGGGAAAATGGAAACTTAGACAGCCACAATGGTTTTCTTTTATTTGATCCAAAGATTTTTCCAAAAGATATAACCAAATCCAACGTGTTAATGGAGGAATTTAAATTTTAATTTCAATTTCCTTTTTTTTTCAAAGTACCTCCAAATTTTTCCTTCTGACCAAAATGCTTGTTCTTTCAAGTTTAAGATGGAAATAATCAAAAACTTTGGTTAGAGCCCAGTTAGAAGTTAAAGAACATATTTTTCGCATCACTATAGCACAAATACGATTTTTATAAATCGCAGATTTTGGCAAAATATTGGTTACGAAGAAAAGTTAAAAACCAAAATAAAGTAGATCAAAAACACATTTTTTGATTGGAGTTCATATTTTTTGTTATTCTAAAGAAACTAGAAGAAATGGTAAAGTTGGTCAATTTTTTAAAATTAAAATAGCGGATAAATCGCTATGCGGCAATTTTAGACAACTTTAAAATTACATATTCGTTTTCAGTAGACCAAAATGCATAAAGATCAATTATAAAATTGTAGTGTACAAAATTTGACCCTAAAAATTGCACAGAAACTGGACTATAACGAGAGACAGCTTCTTAAAACATGGAATTAAGCTGTTTTGACGTCATTATTCGTGTTTGACCGAAATTATTCATTAGACTACAAGGGGATAACTCGGTTTGGTCCCAGAAGTATTACTTTTTTTTTGTAAACCTGAGTAATATATCCCGGTGTTTATTATTTTTAGTTAGAAAGATTTCTTTATTCAAATACTGATTTGTTTAAAACGAAGTTTAGATTTACAAATTATTAAATTTAATTAAATTAATGTTTGCAGAAATGACTGATACTGAATCAGTAACATATTATTATTTTTGTTTTTCTCTAAATATATTATGTAAAGTTTCATGTCTCAAATGGAAGGCGTACTTTCTCAGAAAATATTCAGTTGTTTGAAAATTAACCTTTAATTTATAGTTTGTAAATCAGCAATTAATTTTTGCAAGCCATCCTACAGATATTTATTTCAATGACCAGCATTTTAAATGGCTCTTATAATAAATACAGCTTTGATATAATGACTAGTTTCCTTAATTGTTATTTTGGTAGTTAGATTTATACAATATAAATCGTGAAAATAAAGATTTTATTACTGTTTCATTTCGTCATTGAAAAACTAGCGCGTGAACATTTGAAAATAAATATCTGGTATGATTGTTAAAGGACGTACTTTGTTAGTTTTATTAATACTGCTAACATCGTATTTTGTGCTGCTTGAATCTCGAAGGTGCAAAGTTTCGAGAACAAAAAGAAGAGTGTGTTTTTATTAACATATTTACTGATCCAAGTAAGTAAAATTAAATTGATTTTATTAATTTAAAATAAAATTACATTGCCGATAAACGATTTTAGGAAAAAAAAATTGATTTTAATTAATATAATACTATAGATCTTCATATAATTTAAATAGCAAAAAATAATAGATGATAATTCAAGTGTTGCAATGTCGAAATAATGCCCTATATAGTTATTATGAAATTTTAAGTTTTATTTTGATTTTTTTTAGAATGACGACTTTAGATTTTTTAACGAAGGAACTTTTTGAAAAGTCTTTAAAAGGGTATTGGGAAGATAATAATATAAAAATTTTGGGTTATTCTAGTAAAGCTGCTGTAGGAACTGGTGAAAATTACACAAGTGAATTATTTAGAGTTAATGTTACATATGGAAGGGGTGACGGGTAAGTAATATACATTATTTGGCGAAAATATGAAATTTTCAAAGAAATAATTTTAGAGATATTAAAGAAACTATATCACTTATCGTTAAAATACAACCTGTCGGGACAGCTATGGAAATTCTAACTACTGAATTAAAGTTATTCAGCAAAGAAATGGAAATGTTTGGAAAGACATTACCAATGATGTATGATATTCTAGGTAATTATTCGTTTTAATCAATTACATCATTTCAGTGATTGAAAATAATCATTTTTAAGTACCAATAGCAATGTAACAATTTTTTTTTCTCGCGAACAAATTACAACAGTATGTATTTGATTTAAGGATCAATTTTTATTTAAAATTATTTCAGGTCCCGAAATGAAAGGAAGCTTGTCATCTATATGTCTACTACAAACACAAAACCCGACACTTTTGGTATTAGAAGATTTAGCTGTATCAGGGTTTGTAATGGCCTCTAGACAGGCAGGTTTAGATTTGGACCACTGTAAGTTAGTAATGAAAAAAATAGCTATGTTCCATGCTACATCCGTCGTTTTGGCAGAAAAGGTACAAAAAATATAAAGCGAAAGTATAAGTAATCAAACCACTTTTACTTTTAACAGAATCCCTCTTCTATGACCAATTATAATTTTGGGATTTACAATCATGATGAAAAGTTAGGTCCTTGGTTAACGAAAGGAATAGAGTCTTTAGTAAACACGTTGCTTGCTACCCCAGGTATGATTCAATTTATACGTTGCCATTTCTTGTATTTAAAGTAATCCATATTAAAAATATTTTATTTCTAAAAATTTGAATTGCATTTTATTTGACAAATGGCCCTTCTAGTTCGATTACATGAGCTTAGAAGGAAATTGTGTGTCAAAAATATTAAAAATTTCAATGTTCATATTAAAAATATTTAAAAAGATACGCAATACAAGAAATATTAAAACATGTCAGTAATATTAAAACTGTAAAATATAATATCTTCAAATTTTTTTGTTGTTCAGAAATTTTTTAAATTTTTATTGATTAAATTGGAAAAAAAACAAGAAAAAAGATATTTTTCTATCTTATTTCAATGAGGGTAAAAATTGTACATCATTTTTACTACGGTTTTGTGACGTCCAAAAAAGCCTGAAAAAATTCATGTAGTACTTCTTAGTACCAAGGAATCGAATTAGCAACAGCAATATAATATATTTAAACCGAACTAATTGACTTATAAATTGCTAATAAATTATATAATTATTATAATTATATAATTTGCAATTAAATATCCAATTTATTTGACACATCAATTTGACTGAATCTGACAGTGACAATTGAATTGAATAAATTTAATAGCAACACCGAAACATAAAAATTCGGGTACCATAATAGGGATATTATGAAACCTATTTGAGTGTGCCATTATGAGGCTATTACGAAATTCGTTTGAGTTTCTTAATGAATAAGTTGCAAAGTACAAAATCCTTTTGTTTAATGTAAAAAAATTTTAAATACGTACTTATTTAAATACATTATTTTGAGAAAGAAATTGCTGTAAATAATTATACTCATTTGCTAAAATTAACTGGAATTAATATTGCGTAATTTTAAAAAGCAATATCAAACATTTGTTATATAATAGTTTATAGCATGGAAAAATTTCATTGTAAACGATTATGTCACTATATTTATTAAAATTAATTTATCAAGATTAAATTGTGGAAAATTATCTTAACAGCAACCTTGTAAATTACTAAAAATATTTAAGTCAGGTTTATAATATTTATATTCTTACAATCTTTACTAATTAAAGTAAATGCAAAATTCCTAGTAACAAAATTAATAATATGTTTATCTTCCGGCATTTTGCAATTGAAAAATAAAACTTCATGTGGCTCTTTAATTTATTAGAATGAATATCCTTTTTTATATAGTATCGAAGTCCACTAAAATTTTTTTATTCCAAAATCTATTAAATTTAGCATAATGTCTTTATGCATGACTAGTTATATCTGATATGCAACTAAAAGTTAAATAATATAAATTTTGTTTAGGAAATTCGAATTCTTCTTGTAAAATATTTGCCATTGACAGACTTCAGAGAGTTCTTCTCGGATGAGGTGATTAATTAAAAACATTTTCAGAAATCAGACTTTTCTTATGTTTTTGATCATTTTTTTGTCTCTACAAACATGTAAGTTTGTATGGCTACTTTTAGATGGAAACATAGAAAGCATGGTATCGAAATACTTTCAGTAACCTACGTTTTCTCGAAAGCAAAAAGAAAATTACTTAAATTAAAAAAGTTTCTGATTGTGTACATTTAATATCAATATGTGTATGCAAAAATATTATTTTTTACAGGTTTAGAAATTTATGGAATGAAATTACAAAAACTTGGAAAAGAAATAATAAACAAGGGAATTGAGGCAGGAGATAGAAGATTGGGGGGCTTTAATGTTCTAAATCATGGTGATCTTTGGATTAATAATATGCTATTCAAATATGGTAAAAACGGCAAATTGGAAGATTTAAAATATGCAAGTTGAAGCTAATTCTGTTTATAAAAAAAGTTTATATTTTGTTATAATTATAGGTTGATTTTCAATTAGTAAAATATACAAGTCCGGCACTAGATCTGCATTACTTTTTAAGCACAAGTCCTACTGTAGAAGTCAGAAGGAATCATGTTAACACATTATTAAATGTGTATTATGGTAATTTGATAGCAAATCTTGCCTCTTTAAACTATTGTTTGAATACGGTACCAAGCAGAGAGGAGTTTTTAAAAGATTTTAATTCTAGAGGATTTTATGGTAATTTATTTCTTTTCTATTAACTCATTTTCATTTCTAAAATTTTAGGAATTTTGAGTATTGCAACGGTTTTACCACTTGTTAGAGCTTCACATAGGGATGATGCAACTTATGAAGATTTGATGAAAGAAGACGGAGTAGGTAGTTTCAGGCATCATTGTTACACCAATGAAAATTATGTTGAATTTTTGGAGATAATTATGCCCCAGTTGAATAGTATTGGAACCTTTAATTAATTAATAAGGTATATATAATACGAATATGCATATTAAATTCGTGATTTATTTAGTTATTTGTATAAGATTGTTCAGGTTTGCAAATATATTTGTGGATATATAAATATAAAAAGAATTAAGAATAGTAACATGTTGAAACTAAGATGTCAACAAGTTTTATTTTTTTTTTACCTACCTGTCATTGTTAATTAGTAAGTTATTACTATAATAGTTGTTAAAATTATTATTTTTATGAGGAGATGCGAATAAACATGTCATGACAACTAGGTGTGGAGTTCATACAACCGCAGGCACTAGGTTTGCGTTATACGAGTTAATTACAAACAATATAATATTTTTGGATAAAAATGAACTATGAAATAATTATTTCTACCTTTATAATATATTTATTGATAAATCCAAAGATTTTTAATTAAACTGATAGTGTTCGAAGACAAAATTTTCTAACCGGATAAAATGCTTTAAAGGTGAAGATGCTTGATTGATTTTCTCGATATTTTTTATTAGAACAATCCAACGGAAATATCTGAGCATCTCTAAATTGATATATAAAAACTGAATAAAACACATTAATATTAAATATCATTAAGTTTTTGTGGTTTACAACGTGTTTTTATTCAATAGAAAGTCTTTTAGCTAGTCATTAAGAATAACAATGATAATTTGTTTGCTTTTTATTAAACTACATCATACAAATAATGGAATTGCTGGTTACAAAAATCAAATTAATAATTTTTTTAATGGTGCTGATTGTATATTTCGCAATTCAACAAAAAAGATGTAAGTTTTAACATTAGAAATAGTTATGGTGGCTATAGCCAGAATTTGAATGAGAGTACAAAGATTCAAGACAGTGACTCATATCGTTTCATATACTTGTTTGGTATCATTCAGTAAATATTCTATTTCTTTTAAAAAATTTTCGGGTGTCCATAAATTATGTCAAACGAAAAACAGCTTTTTTAGGTAAATTGTCAGAATCTACCCCCATTGTCACAAAGTGTCACAATGAAATAGATGCCCCTCCCCCTTAATGTTACGTCCCAAGCTGAAAGGAGCTCCCACCCCAAAGTTGACGGAAATTGTAAAAAGCGGTAGGAAGGAATTTTGTAAGAAATTTTTTTTTTGTGGTAAATGCACTTAAATAACCTTCTTTTTTTAGCCGCAACAATGATTTATGCTTTTTTCTGATTATATCATTAATAAAAAAAATGTGAGGTTATGTTGATCAATACACGTACTCCCACAATGTCACAAATTGTCACAATCATTTGTTTTATTGTTTTAAGCTAGTTAGAGTTCGATTTTTTTTCAATCGATACTTTAAAAACATCCAAACACTGCATAAACGAATGTCATTAATTTTACCATATATGGTATACCAATGAAAAAAGCTTAGCAGCTTAGAGAGAGGTGGTAAAAATGTTTTGAATGTAAAATGTTTAATATCATTATTTAAACAATCATATTATTCAAAGCAGTTTAAAAAAATTTTTGATTAATTTTTTGAGGGAACATTAGCGCTGACCATAATTGGTTTGACTATTTGAACCTTGTTTAGAGAATATTTCATTTTAATGAAGACGCGAAACATGGTTTATAACAACGAATAACTTTCCTATTCAAGTAATATGTGATTACCTTGTATCTGCTATGAGTAATTAGCACTTCCGCTTTGTGATTTTCTACTTTAACTCTTTGCATTCATCAGCTAAGTGAAGAGCAAGAATTTATCAACTTTAGAGGTTCACTGTTAATATAAATATTATCATTTTGTCATGTAGCTATGTTGTATTTTTCCGTATATAATTAACATTTTCATATTTTATCTTTGGCTTTAAACTGTCAAATCATATAGGCTTTTTACCTCTTAGGCAATCTAATCTTCATTGTACAATATGTACGTACTAAAATTTATTTGTAATCTTTTAACTTTAGTTGAAGATGTAGAGTTCAATCCGCTTTCAATATATACGTTCAAAATATAAATTTTTGAATTTACTTACTTTTTTCCAGATTTTTCATTTTCTTTTTGGCCATTTTTTGCTCTTACAGTGTTTCTTTTTCAAATTTTATTTGCTTGTTTTTATTTTGCTCGTTTTGCCTTTTTGCCATTGAATTATTTAAGACTTGTAATTTTTTAACATTTCAACAATGAAATTTGAAATTTCACACTCAGAAAATTGTACATTAATTTTGTTTTTTTCTTGTAGCTTATTTTCCAAAAAAGCACTCATGAAACAAATCAACTATTTTTTTAACTAGAAATTGGTTTTAAATTAATAAAAATAAAAAGTCAAATTTATTCTTTAGAAGATTTGCAGAAAAGCCTTGAAAACCAAAATGAAGAGCATGAAGAGGAAATTAAAAGTCTAAAAAGCAGACACAAAAAATTAGAAGAACAATTTGTAAAAGTCTAAAGTATCATATGTCAAATTTTCAAAATGCTAATCAAATGACAATAGTCAAATATGAAATGTGAACATTGTTAAAGTATCAAGTCAAAATGTGATAAAAATCAGGTAGTGACGTATATCGTAACGCGAAGATAATGAAATAAGATATTACATACATGCATATTGAAGAGTGAAAATCAAATTCTCTAAGACGTCCCAGTTTGTATTGAATTTTTGTTAATTTTCCTGTTAGAGTATGTCTTGTGCTAGACTTCTTCATACTGTATACGTATCGTATTTTATCTTTAGAGATGCCTTTCATCTTCTGCTTTTGAATGTGTCGTTAATAGTTTTTTCTTTAAAAAATGTCTGTGTATTGTACAAATTTAACACTTCATTAACTAAAAGTAATTTAGCACATTTTTCGAATCTGAAAATAACTTTGTATTATTAAACGAGTTAAAGTTAAAAAACAAAATATAAAAATGTCAAGTAAATACTGAAATGTCTAAATGTCAAAATAGCTACTTGTCAAAATATCAAATGTTAAATATCACTATATTAAAATATCAAATTAATTGCTCGAGTCGAAACCGGTCGGAATAAGCAAACTATCAAATGGTGAAACTGAAAAAAATTTTTTTCGACAAAATTGTAAAATACATAAACTAAAATTATAAAATAATAAGTTTCAAAAAGCTTTTTTTTTCTGAAATCGACAGACCTTCACGCATACATAGACCTTTAAATTTCATATACCAACTTTTCAAGTTTGTGATTAATGGCAAGGCAAAAATTTTTAATTCTTTCCCCACTTAAATAACATTTAAATTTACCTTGATCCGATTTGTAAATTCTAATTGCATTATCGAAAGGACATGTTCTGAACTTTTATTACTATTTCTTTAATGTTTGCTTTTATTTTTATTTTTGCATCTATCATTGCTGACGATTGTAAAACTATTGTTAGCACAAATAATAATAATTATTATTTACGAAACGTAAATTTATAACAATGGGGTAATTTAGTTAATTGAGTTAATCGATTCCTTAATAAGGAAATGGCAAAGGCTTTTTAAAACATACAGTATTACCTAAATCCCACCAACAACGTATATTATTTACTACATAATTTAAATATAAATTAATTGTTAACATCTTTTACAATCGTACTGATCTAATAACAGAAAACATTTTACAATCGTTTTGTATAAACTTCATAAAATAAGGAAAAGTTACCTTTTTTTACCTTACAGATAGAGGTCATCATTGAATGTCAAACATTTACAAACCTAAAACTGAAATTTATTAGTAGTAGAGTCAGTTGCGTGCAAACCATCGCAAATAAAGGAATAGTGCAAGGTTAGTGATAATTAGAGTAATTGATCTGCTTTTTAGTAATAAAATTATTAGTTAAATGTAAAAATCAAATTATATTAAAAACTTATCCTATTAAGACATAAATAAAACTTTTTCAGCTATATTGATAAAAACTATTTTCCTTATTAGTATTTATATTTTTATAATAATTATTATTATAGTAACGATATAAGTTTATTACTCGCACATTATGATAATAATCTTTTTACAAAAATTACTTAACTATACAAAATTTTATGAAATAGCTTTGATTTTAGCATAGTTTAAAGAAAATAACCTACATTCATCCATTTATAAGTTTATTGGTATACCGGGTAATTTAAAACAAGTACAAAACAAATGAAATTCCATAAACAACATGTAATTCTAAAGATTGTTTTTATTAATTTGGCTTCATTTTGAAAATATTTAATTAAAAAAATTTAAAATTTAATTAATTTGAACATGTGAGATAGTATGTTGCACTTTTTTGGAAAACCTTATAGGTAGAGGAGAGATTATATTTCCGAATTTGTTTAAATTTTTGATTTATGATCGTTAATGAATTTATTTTTTATATTTGTCACTATACCATTAAACATATTTAACGGAATTTGATATATGTAGTTATTTTTCATTTTCATTTTTTATCTTATGCTCGTACGACTGTTAAACCTCGAGCACGAGTAGAAAAATTGACAGACATCATTAAAAATTGAAGATCATGTATTGATTGTGATAAACATATTCGTATACAAAGTATATGCACATAAGCCAAAATAGTAAAACATAAAATTGCTGCAAAAAAAATAGAAGAAAGATTAAAACAAATCATAAAATTAACTTAAAAGAACCCAAAAGGTGAAACAAGCAAGAGGAGAATTTCGAATTATTTAATTTGTCCATTTTAAAAGTTATACAAGTTCTGATTGAAACATCCTTGGGTTTTATTTTCTGCATTTCTATTTTAATAACTCGCTTTTTTACTTCAACGACTTGCATATTTTTTTTGCGGAGATTACTACAATTTTTACACGCAAGTACATAATTGCATCAAAATTTATTGGCTGAGAAAGACCTTGAATCAAATTGATCGCAGTTATATAAAAGGTTTTACAAATTGCATATTTGTTAATATAAGATAATATTTATGAAAGTCCAAAATAGTTTTTGATTTAGTATGCTAATTTCATTCTTTGTCCCGAAATTTTTATAGGTATATTATAATTAATTATATTTTCTTTCCATTTCTTTTAAATAGTTTTATTACAACTCTATATTTTTCCATTATATTCACTACAATAGACAGGAACGTTCTCAGAGCAGAGAGCAGGATTTTTATGGTAAAAAATTAAATTTGAGTAAATTTAAATCTAAGTCGTCTTCATTTAGATGAATGCATCACACATTCCAAGACAAAAACTACACTTTGGTATCAAGCCAATAAAATATTTACGTAAGCTCATGATAGCCGCTTTCCAACCTCGGTGCTTCAAACTCCGGGGCATGAAGCTCCTGCACTCGAATACTTGAAGTTCTTCGATTGAACTGGAACGATTGGGGTTGCGAAAGCGGGATTTCAAGAAAACTAAGGCTAATTGAAACAAAACAGTTTTAATTTAATAATAAGGGTACTTAGCTAAAACAGAATTAGCTGTTAAAATTATGACTAGTGTTGATCAGAATAATTAAAAACAAATAATTTCTTTTGACAAAAGTATAATACGAGTACATTCTCTATATAAATAATATTATTTTTTAAGGTCAAGAAATTCATGCAATTTATTGCCATACACGTGTTTTCATATAAGTAATTTTAGATTTATTACAAATTGCATTACCTAGGTAACGCTTTCACTTCGATAAAACAGTAGGCTTTGTTTGACAAATCATCAACAAATTTATCAGATGTCAGTATCTAAAATAATTCGGGCAATGAAAAAATGCAAAAAAATTTAGTGTGAAATAAATTGACAGGTTAATGATAAAATGAAAGCAAAATATTTTGCAGTCACGAACCAAAAATTTACTTATGGGAAAATAATGAAAATATTGCAAAGGAATTTTGTGACTTTGCTAAGTAATGTTGAAGAATTAGTTTCTGTAAAAAATTCTATGAATTAAAACCAGCAGCCGGTTAGGGGTAAGAAAATCGTTTATAACATTTGTAGAACTGATTATTTTATTATAAACTTAATTTAGGTTAAACAAGAAGCTCCAAAAGGATTTACAAGATGGCTGCTTTCTATTGGAATCAATATTTTGTGCACACCAAATGTCACTATATTTGCAATGAAGTCCGAAATTTATTGAATATTTAATTGCAAATTGAAGTAATCATTGTAAACTGTAATGTATAATTTCTCCAACAATACCTTAACATACATATTTTCCATTTTGAACTTTACTGAGTTATTATAAGTACTAATCCTTTGGATGAAGATGCAAAAATACAAAAAGAGTGTCTTAGAGTTCGTTTTTTACTTCAACTTTCTCATCTAAAAGGATCACTCGCCACAATCGAAGACCTTGTTGAAATAAAATAGCAAGCAACTTGTAATTTAGAAGATGGAAGAAGCCTTCCATATTATGAATTATAAGATAGAATGTTTCCTATTTTCATTCTGCATGGTTTACGATTGTTGTGAGTCATCTCCATTAGATGTAATGTTAAAGTATAAATCGGACTTTTAGAACCTACTTTTGCATTTCTGTATTTTCTCATCTAAAAAGATAATATTCAGTAAAATAGACGAATTTTTTCGTCGTGTACAATTATAAACTACTACGAACTTAAAGAGTATTAACCCATAAACAGGTATTAGATTATTGCAAGATAATAAAAATGAAAATTCTGATAAGTATATGTAGGTTTAAGTATTGTTGAAGTATTAAACTGTTATAGTACGCTTATAAAATTTCATCAATTAATGTTGAATTATGTTTTATACTGTATTGGCGTATAACTAGAAATTTGTTAGTCAAATAAAATCAAAATAAAATTGTGTATAAACAGATTATTAATAGCTTATTTTACAAAAAATATTTTCCAAGTAAAATTTCTGTAAGTATAATAATTTATTTTAATCTCTAATTAACAGCCTTCGTCTCTGAGAATAAACTCCATAGTCGTAATAAAAAATGCCAGTTTAGTGCCATGGTATATAAAAAACTAATTTTGCCTCCGTCCAAAATTAATAGTTTTTTATTTTTTATTTATATCTAAACAGCTCTTGTTTTCTAAGTAAATGGTTACTAACTGTTGGCATTATATTTCTCTAAATTTCTTTATAGTCCCATTAACTTTTAGAGTAAACTCGTGTGATATTGCTAATTAGAAGAAGAATAAATACCTTATTATTGAATAAATTAAATTAAATTGGACAAATTGCCCAAAAACTTTTAATAATAATACTTTCTGAGATATTCCATTTGTTTATAATAATTGTTTATTAATCAAATTAGAGGCCGATCCGCGCAATTTCACTTTGTTGATTTTCTTATTTAACCTAATTTGAAGGTTTTCTTAAAATTTCAAGGAAATCAAAACTGTCGTTTTTACTGTCTTGTCAACAGGCTATCCTCTAAACGCTTCATTCAATCGGGTTCAAATTTCGTACCCAGTTTATAGATCAAAATGAAGGATCGCTAATTATAGCTTTTTGTTTAATTAATTTATCTTTAAAATTAACCAAAATATTTTATAAATTTTATATTTTATGACGGTACCTCATTAGTCCATGTACACATAGATTCTTTAAATGATATTCAATTTAAAATCAACTAATTTACATTTTGACCAAATAAATATTTTACCATTTCATTAATACAAGGTGTGCGGAAAGTCCAGTGAAGGCCATTCCAGCCTTCTTTTTTTTTAGACCCAAAATGACTGGACTAATTGGACAACTAGGAATGGACTAGTTTCCAATCTACGATAAGTTAGAAATTAACCTATTAGAATGCAGATGCTAAATAGAATATGAAATTGCTTAGTAAACAAATTGTTAATTAACTTTTTAGTACTGAAGGATTTTTAATTATTAAAATTAATGCATAATTATGACAACATTATTAATATTTACAATAAAATAAATTGAAGCATACGATTTAATTGAATTTTAAATACAAGGTCGTAGAAAAAATATTGTGTGTAAATCAAAAGGTAAAGGCTTTGTGAACTGTTATTAAGTTTAGAGGAAATGATATCAACTTTATGATAAGATAATACAGTAATCCTTTTCACTGACGGAAAGTAACTTTTATTCCAAGAATAAGGTTGATTTTGATATAACAAATAATATATTTTCTAATTATTGCTGATTTAATTTGAAATTAATTATCAACTTTTAATTTATACTTTGTAAAATTTATGGTTTGTCAACTAAGTGGAATTTTAAAATAATCTCTATTAAAAGATAATTAAAAAAGGTATTGATTGCGAGATATTTATATTTTATTTGAAAATCATAAATAATTTACCTACATAAAAATTTTATTGGCGCAATTATTTATTAGTTATCTATGTTTTAATTATCGGAAATCAAATTCCACTTTTCATGCTCCCACTTGTAAAGTTTCATCTCAGGTTTCTTTTGTGGTAAGCAAAAATGCTAAGCATTACTTACAATGAAGTCTGTAATAGCAAAATGTTCTTTAGCCATTCCTATGCAAGCTTTTCTATTTTATTTTGTTGCAAAACGCAAGTTGGAAAAATATTAAATTGGCCACATAGATGAAACTATGATTTTGTTTATACATTTTTCTGAATTTTTTTAGAATGGCCGTCCTTGAAGCTTTCAGTCACGATTTGCTAGAAGAAACATTAAAGGGTATATACAAAGAAGAAGAATTCAGTATCATAGAATTCTCTACTAAAGATGCTGCAGCCACTGGTGATAATTATACAAGCAGCGTGTTACGGGTCAAAGTTTGCTATCAAAGGAAAAATAGGTATAATTTTCATTCACGATAATTAAAATTTTAAAAACAATCAATGAATTCTACAATATTTACAAAGAATAAGTGTTATTGCTATTTCGCTTATACAATAATATTTCTATATAAATTGTTTCTTTAAAATTTCAGACAATTTTCCAAACTAATTTACAATATTTCAATTGCATTTAAAATTCTAAATGTACTAAAAATGCAGATGATTAGTTTTAGAAGAATTTAATTCTATTAATGTAAACTTCTTAATATTGTAGTGATAAAGTCGAACATATTTCGGTGATTGTAAAGGTACAACCATCAGGAAACACAATGGAAATTCTAACAAATTCTATGAATTTGTTCCCTAAAGAAATTGAGGTTTTTGCAAAAATACTACCTAAGATTTATGATATTTTATGTAAGTTCTGATGTTATTTGTTAAAATTTTTTAATTTTCTGCTTATTTTATTTCCAGCTCCTGAATTGAGAGGAAGTTTGTCATCGACATGTTTTTTGGCTACAGAAAGAAAGTCGAGAATTTTGGTTTTGGAAGATTTACAACCTTATGGTTTTGTAATGGTTCCTAGAAGAAAAGGTTTAGATTTAGATCATTGTAAAATAGCAATGAAGAAAATTGCTGTGTTTCATGCAGCATCAGCCGTATTAGCAGAGAAGGTAGACGCATATGTATAAATAAGGAAAAGATATATTTGTGCTAACAGTATCTACTACTCATTGTTGTTACATTACTCGGTAAAATCCAGCAAATCGCGCAAAAATTTAATATTTCTTCGTTTGCATAAAATGCTATTTTTTTATATCTTAATAATTTCATAAATTTTTCTACTTTCTAGTTTTATTTATTTATATTATTTCTAGTTATTTTCAATGTTGAGTATTACAGTAATGTACAGAGAGTTGTATTCAGCACCAGACATTGCAACCTAACATTGCGGAAACTGAAAATGACAACTTTGTTGAACTGGCACATTTATATTGTTCTCTACAGATGTGTAAAGTAATTAATTTTAATTTCCAGGATCTTTCTTTAATGAAGAATTTTGAAACTGGTTTATTTTCGCACAATCCATATTTGATGCCCTATTTTCATATTGGGGTTGAATTTTTGATTAAATTTTGCCTTCAAAATCCAAGTAAGTATTGAAATATAAATGAAATTTAGTATCCTACTCAAAAACTTGAGATTTTAATTGTGATAATAGACTCAAATGTAAAAAACAAAATAATATAACTTGAAAGAATTTTCTGAAGATGGTAGGAAAGCTATATAAAACAGTTTATTCTTCACCTAAAAATTTTTAATGAACGGAATTGGTCATATTACTCAATTCTAAAGGGAGCCGCAAAGAAATCTATCTTCTAGCAAATAAATATATTCTAGTTCTTATTGCTTCTAAATTTTAGCTCTCGTTAATTTGGGAAAAAAATTTCAAAAATTGGGAGTAGAAAATTTAATAAGTAAAGGAATTGAAGCAGCTGGTACTTCGGAAAAATTTAATGTTTTAAACCATGGTGATTTTTGGATTAACAATTTTTTGTTTTCTTATCATCCAGATGGAAAGCTGAAGGATTTTAGATTTGTAAGTTAAAACAAGATGGCTTTAGATTACTTATTTAATATGAAATTATTGTTATATAATCCAATTAATATTTAATTTTTATTTTGGTAAAAATATAAGTTTCGCGATTTTCAATTTTATTTTAGAAAGAACTAAGTTTTGATTGACTTTTAGAACTTTTCAAATTTTAAAAATATATTCATTTATTAGAATTCTTATGGATCCGTGTAATTATAAATAAAAAAATTACTTAGAAATGGTTGCATGCTAAGTTACGCTCTACAAATCATAAATACAAGCACTAAATTATAGTACATACTTTAATTCCAAAACTAGTAAGAACTAAATTTTTGCAATTAAACTTCGAAATATTTGTTTTAATAAAATATTAACGAGCCCTCTTTGGCTGTCTAACTTAGCCTAATCCTTAGATTTTCCGAACAAACCTATTGCGAAAAAAACGAGAGTCTACGTTTCTTTGGAGATATCAAGACTACAAGTGATACCAAGCTAGATTGTGTTTCCTATATCTTCAAAAATATATTACTAATTGCCAAAGAAAACATTTAAGTTTCGACTTCTTCACTAAACACTGATTCGATCAGACTTAATAATTTTAAAAATTTTATCAAGGCATTTTCAATGTAATTAAGTTGAATTTCTCATCAATTATTGACTTATATACTGAAGATTTTGTATATTTGTAGATAGATTTTCAAATGGTTAAATATGCAACGCCAACCTTAGATCTTCATTATTTCCTCAGTACTAGTCCAACTCAATCGGTGAGAATAGAACACACTGAATCCTTATTGGAATTATATTATGAAAGTTTGATTGCAAATTTGGAGGAATTGGAACATAGTTTAGATATCCCAACAAGAGAAGATTTTTTTAAGGAATTTTATTCAAGATGTTTCTACGGTAAAGTATTATAAAAATTTAATTAGTGAAATATTAAATCAGATTATTTTGCACAAAATATGCAAGGTTTCTTACGTAAATTATAATATATTATTTGCATAAAGGTAAAAAAGAATTCTAATTGGCAATTAAATATATTCATATAATTCACTTGTATTTCTTCACTTTTTAATTATTAACTACATTCGCAATATTTATTTAAATATCATTTAGTTGGAAATAATATATTTTCCTATTGTAAGCATTCCAAAATCATGATTAGTAATAGATGATTTTATATATTTTTAGGCGTGTTGACTTTAGCTACAGTTGCAGCTTTGGTTAAAGCCCCGTACAGGGATGATGCCACATTCGAAGATTATATGAAATCTGATGACGAAGACAGTTTCCGATATGATTGCCATACAAATTCTGAATACATAGAATTCTTAGAAATTGTTTTGAAACAATATGAAAAATATTTAAACTTTGAATAAAAAGTTGAACAGAAATTTAAGGAAATATATTTAACAATTTTTGTAAGAATTTAGTAATAAAAAATAGGTGTATAATAGAGAATAATATTTTAATTATATTATGTATATATTATTGTATTATTAAAGAGCTTTAAATTTTATAAGTACTTATATTAGCATGTTCTCTGCTATTTACTAACCCCGCCAAAATACATTACAAAATTCTTTAAGTTAGGATTCGCTTTAACTTTGAGAATAGCTTCTTTTTGTCATTTTGGACCACCACTTACAAAATCCCATAGTTTAGTCTCTAGATCTCTTGAAATCTCTTGAAAAAAGCGTCAGGAAAACCCTAACACAACCTCACAAAAAAAAGTTCTGACCTAGCAACATGACTCTGTATTTTTCAACGCTAAAACCAAATCCGACTTCGGAAAACACATATACCTCCAAAACTATGGCATGTATGGTGGGATATATAAAGGCAAACCCCGAGGCAAGCAGATATCGCTATTTCTGGGCAAACATGCCTCTATATTCCAAACGGAGATGGCTGCCAATGAAGGGTATGCCAGGAACATGACAGAATCAAAACCGTACTCTAATGGACCGATAACAGCCAATCGGCATTACAGGGGCTTCGATCACCTGCAATAAACTCCAAACTGGTGCTATTCAATGAAAACAGTCTGGAGACTTTGGACATTAACAACAAAGTATGTCTGGTTTGGGTAGCAAAAGACCAGAGAATAAAAGGTAACATTGGAGCGAATCAGCAAGTTAAAAAGGGAACTAAAGAGACTAGTATCCGCATGTTAAAGTTGTGATAGCGAGAAAAAATTGAAGAAAATTTTGTACGATGCATAATAGCGATCATTAGCCAATTTTGAAATCTAAATAGAACCAACTTCGGCCGAATTAAAATAAAATTTGTTCTTATACATATAAAATAATATTTATTTAAAGAAAAAAAAAGAAGAATGTTAAAAAATAGAGAAAACAAATTTTTAGAAAATAAAGCATCAGAAATAAAAAATATGTAAAAAGTTAAAAAAAGGAAATAAATTAATTAATTGATTAATGGAATAAAGATATTTAGCCCGTCCGTCGGACGGCGTAAAACTTGAAAAACTTAAAAAGGCAGGAATAATTTAAAAAAGTAAAATTAGAAAACTGAGAAAAAACTATAAAAAAATGACCATATCTTTTATCATTTCTTAAAGATCTCAATATTCCTATTTTAGAACCAAGGAATGACTTTCATTTTAATTTGTTATTTTTAATCAAGTCAAAGAAATGTCGATAATAAGTTGTTATTTTTTTATACCAAGACTGGCAAAATTACAAGAGATGTGGATAAAATTTAATAAAAAATTAGTAGAAGTAGCATTTACTAAAAAACTATTAAATATAGCGAATCTATTCATCCGACGGAAAGTAAATTTATTAGTAATAGATTACTAATTAATTCGAAATTATTTTATTTATGACTTGAATGCAATAATTTTCATAAATTATAAAAATCTTTTACTTTACAATAAATTGCTGTTGTTAGAGTTTGAAAAGTTAAAATGTTTAAAAAGAAAAAGTACGACAGCTTTGATTGTCTTCAAATTCTGGCCTCTAATTAATAATCAGCGATCCAAAGAACTCCATTTGCTAAACATTGATTTCAATCGAAATACTTTCCGAGACATTGCATTTTTTTATAATTGTTTATTTAACAAATTAGGAGCAGATCCAGGCAATCACACTATTTTGATTTTCTTTTTTTACCTATAATTAGAAGGTATTCGAAAAATTTCAAGAACATCAAACCCGTACTTTTTCCCTTGAATTTGCATTTATTTCGTCTAAAATAACTGAACATTAAATTGATGCGATTTTAAATTTCCATTAAAAATGCCAGTTTATTGACCTCTAAATCGAAAACTTGAGAGGCGGTCTTTATTTATTTAGAGAGATTTATGACGCCTTATGATTGTATGTACTTGTAGTTAATAAAGTGGCAACGTCGCAGCTAATAGAAAATTGCATTGTCATAAAAAATAAAATTATTTAAGCTATAGTGTGCTTTGATTTTCATAAATATTGTCACATTTTTATTTAATCCGAAAAGTCAATCAAGTCAATTGCAATGGAAGAAAACCAGCAAATAACTGATTTAATAAATACAATAAAAGATAAAAGACGTGAACTTCTTCAATTATACATTATAAACCATATGCATATCAAGAAAACTGAACAATTTTATAAAGATATAATTGCAAAAAATAACAAGATGTTTGAATATATATCTCATGTGAATCAACAGCTACAGCTACAAAGCCAAGAGATCGAAGGAATTGAAGCTAGTTATGAGAATATAACGAATTTGAAGGGATATAAGCTATCTAAGGAAGCCCTATTAAAAGTTAAGAAATCGAATATATTGCTTAAGGAAATATTGCGTGGGCTTGAAGAAAATGTAGCCACTCTTACTAAGCAAGCTATTGAAGAATTAAATGAATTTGGTAATTATAAAGCAGTAATGGAGAATGACCTATTATTCATGCATAATCTATTATACAAATTAAGTTTGCTGAAATTAGGACATAAAGATCTGAAGCTTTGAATAACGAAAATGGAATATAAAAATTGTTCTGTTCACATATTATCCGCATAAGAAATACATTATGCGGATAATATGTGAATTTTGCATTAATTTGTAATTGTTAGGTTTGTTAAAAAGAATTCAATAAATTTAAATTCCTGTAAATTGTATGAAGCATATCTATCCTGTATTTGTCTCAGAACTTATCGGAAAGTGTTTTTCAAATAAATTGAATAGTCGTTTAGACGATGAAAAATCGGATAGGTAGGAATGAATGTATTTACTAGGTTAATTGATATCTGAATGTGCGCCTTTCTCTGGATGTTGTCCTGGTCTGAGAAGCAAAATTGTTGCCGCCTTATTTACATATATTTGCTCTATATTCAAGTTTGTTTTGGCTATGCTCATTCTCAACTGGTTTAATTTATTGTCGTACTTCCATACATAATTTTAGATCATTTATTTATTGAATATCACATTACCCGGACAAGTGTTTTCAGTTTAATAAAACAATCGGATTTGTTTGACAAATCATAAACAAATTTATAAAATGTCAGTAACTAAAATATTTCGGCCACCAAAATGATCCAAAAAAAAAAAAATTAAAGGTGAAATAAATTGATAAAAATATTTTACTTTCTCGAGCCAAACATTTACCTATAGAAAAATTGTTAGTGGCGTCACCGAACTTTCCAAATTAAATAATATATCTGTGTTCAAGATAGATGACTGTGAGAAAATTCTAGAAACAGAAACCATTAAATGGGTATTTGAAGGTAAGAAAATCGCTTATAAGATTTATATAACTGATTATATTATTGTTAACTTAATTTAGATTGAAAGAAAGAATCCAAAGCAATAATTTACAAGATGGACGGCTTCAAATATCGAATTTTAATGGGCTCCAAATTTTCCTGCGGCTGCATTAAGGCCGAAATTAAACTGAAATAATTGAACAAAGATTTTGTAAACTGTAATGTATAATTACTCTCACAATTCCTTGACTCACGTACTTTTTATAATGTAATCTTTTTTACGATTCAGTGTCAGTTCCAAAATTTTTGAAGCGTAATAAAAATGAATATTCATTCATTTTTATTATGCTTCCAAAATTTTGGTATTGACACTGAATTATAAAATCGTTTTCTCAAAGTAGTAATTGCTGCAGAAGATGTAATGGAAACAATGTTTTCTATTTTCATTCTGCATGGTCATCGCCATTAGATGATTATGTTAAAATATAAAAACGGGCTTTTGGAAACTACTTTTGTATTTCTAGATCTGCTTACAAAAGATTTGCATGCAATGATTACAGATCTTCTTGAGATAAAATTAAAAGGAAACTATTTTCCGTCTTGTAACTAATAAAATAGACGAATTCTTTTATCGTGGAAACTACAACAATACTGAAGATATTTAAATGCACAAGTCCATAAAAAACATTCTAATAAGGGTACGTGGGTAAAGGAATTGTTGGAGTATTAAACTGTTATATAGTACTGTTATAAATTTTCATAAATCCATATTGAATTGTTTTTATTCGAATAATTATGTATATGTATATTGTATTGACATTTCAACATAACTTGAAATTTGTGAATATTGTCCAATAAAAGAAAAATAAAAATGTGTAAAAACAGATTATTAATATACAAGTTTACAAAAAAATACTTTCCAAGATTTTTTTTATAAGTATATTATTTGAAAGATTTGCATCTTATAATGTATTTCACAATTTACTTATCTAATTAAGTTTATTAGTGCATTAATTGTATAATGAATACTTTCGAATAAATTGAGACTGAATAAGTTGGGAATGGCGACGTAAGAGGGAATAGGCAAACCATAAAATTATCAATGGATTTTGCCCAAAGAGGTTTCACCTTTTTTAGAAAATATAGAATTGTTAAAATTCTATGTCTTTTCGAATCGACATCACATGTAGTTGCGTATTGACTTTTTAATACTTGAAGAAAGTGGAAGTCGGACATATAGAACTATTTTACTTCTTTTATTTAATGTAAGTTTTCCGTGACCAGTTGCAAGTCTGATACTCTTTGTCAAATGGTGAAATACATTCAAATTTTCAAACATTTTATATAAGTACAACGTAAGTTGGAGAGGGGTGGTTTACAGATATGCGGATTAACTAATTGGATGTACTTAGAACTAGGTGTTGGTACAATTTACTGTTGTAAAATCCAATTATTGTGTGCACAAATTAAGTTTCTTTTTTCTTAATTGTATATAGATGTATTTCTTACAATTTCAAAAAAAGGCGAAATGTGTAGGTCTACCTGATCGTTAAGTAGGGTACTCTCATTAGAATTAATGTGTTTATAAAATTCTATTGACTCAACTAATGATAATTTTTTGCTTTTATCACAATGGTGTAAAATATATCATCTAGCTAGGGAAATTTATGGTTGGTTTCTAGAATATGATTTGAGATTTGTTTTGTTAAGTCTAAATGATCTTATTTTTATATTCCTATCAGTTACCTTGTTACTCGATTCTTGAAAAAATTCCATCCAGGTAATCGAAGCCGATATAGGGATCTGCGGATGGTCAGAGTGGGAAGCGGACCCTGGAAAGTATAATGTTACAAGAAAACAAGAAGGATTGTACAGTAAGAGACAATTTTACTCTAATTCCCAAATAAGAAGTTGGCAATCGACGAGACTGAAGAGAGAAAGCTTAGTCTTAATGTAGAAATTTTAGTAACCTGGGGGAAAAATTACTATAGAAAAATAAGCAATTGTAGAAAAAACTATTTTTTTTATCTATGTATTAATAATCTTATTTATGCACATTTTATTTTTCTTTTATTTGAAGTTTTATAAATTTCAAATTATACTGAAATGACAATGCAACATACATATATAGAATTCGTTCGAATAAAAACAATTCAATATTAATTTACGAAATGTTATAACAGTACTATATAACAATTTAACACTTCAACAATTCCTTTACCCACGTACCCTTATAAGAATTTGTGCATCTTAATATCTTGCAATAATCTAATACCAGTTTAAGCAAAATGCGTTAATA